>JANHGD010006137.1:466870-480969 GCA_027560375.1 Imantodes cenchoa
GTGCACTAGATAAGGGTCCAATGACAGACGCCGGAAAGTTCGTAAGGACGGACAAATCCAAGTCAAAACGGGGCTCAAGAATACGGTTTGCTGAGCCAGCCAAACCGCCCGTCGAGGATTTACAGCGCTGCTGCGGTGGGCTGCTTACATACGCGGCGCTTTTCGTGCAGGCTCTTAGTGCACCTACTCAGCCTCTGACCACAGCTTAAGTAACCCCAAGCGGAGCTCCTCTCCCTCTCTCTCCCTACCTCCCCGGGCGAGGCCGCGTGACGCCGCGGGAGGCGAGGCCCTCCTGGGCGGCCCGCCTCGCTCAAAGCTCCGCCTCGCGCGCCTGGCTTGGCCTGGCGCTCTCCCGGCACAGGGGAAGCAGTTGAAGCGGCGCCATGGCGACCTCCGGCAGCTGCAGCGGGAGCGGCCGCCGGCCAGAGAGCGGCTCCGAGAGCAGGAGCCCGCAGCTTCAGCAGGCCGGTGGCCGGCGGCGGAGAGGCCCCGGTGCCTTAGCGACGGCCTATCTGGTCCTTTATAACGTGGTCATGACAGCCGGGTGAGCGAGCGCCGGCGCACTCTTGGCGGGTGGGTGGGCTCGGTTTCGGGGCGCGGAAGGAGGGCGTGTGTTGGGCCGCTTCTTCTGGAGGGATCCCGGCGGCCCTTTGCCTCCCCTGACATCTCTCCCTTTCCCTCTCCTGGGTGCAATGGCCTTTGAACCTGCCTTTCTTTGCCTTTACCCCGGGCAAAGGTTGGCGGTGCACATAAACAGGCGCCTCTTCTCTTAACAGCTTATTTTAGCTGTTTCCAAAATAAGAAATATTTTTATTTCTCAGTCGGAGGCCGCTGTATAATTAATATGCGAGCCTTTGCTTCCCCCAAAAGCTTTCTTGGTCATGCATCATAATGTATGCTTTTAATGGGGTAATAATGTTCAAGGCTTGGCCTGTACACTCTGTGCTGGGAGGAGGATTGTGGAGGCTGAAGCGCTCAGCTTTAGGGTCTGGGAAATGCTGTGGTCATCTCAGCTTGCACCTGTGGCAAGCCTTAAGCAATTCTCACTAGAAATATCAGATTCATTTCTTAGAGATGGAGACATCATAGGTAAAACACACCTTTGGTGGGTGGGGAAAAATAGAGGGATTAGGATTTTACAGTAACAGAGCTGGAAATAATTGTTAAGTTGTGCCCTTGATTTCTTTTTTTAAGCATTTGAAGTCTAAAATATAGTATTGTGCTGATACTATGTTTGGGGTGCATTATACATTTCTGTGTTACAACAGTGCATACAACATTAAGGTTCCAGGATTGAGCATACGTATGGTAAGAACATACTCAGAATATAATGAGGTGTGTATCAGTTGATTTTTGAACTCATGCATCCATTCTAAATGTTAGTAGATTGTCTTTCAGTATAATCAGTGTCATTTGCAACCATTTTTGGAATCATCACTCTCTTCTACTATAACCTTATTGCTCTCTAAAGAAGGAGAGAATAGCCAAGAGGTTGCTCAGTGATCACTGTCAGTATAGAACTGCTTGTCAATTAAAGAATCATTTGCTTTGGATATATTTGCATATGGTGAGAAATAGGTGCTGTTTCTCAATGATGATGCACCACCAATCCATTTATTTAATGTACCAAATAAAAATTAAGTCACTAAGCTGCTCAGAGTTGCTTTGAACTGCAAGATAGGCGGCAGATAAATTTGATAATAATCAGTGGAAATTTTTGAAGAAGCAGAATGATAGTGAGAAAATTGATTATTAACAATGCTTCTCATAAGAGTTTGTCTTTGCATAAGAGATTATCTTTGCCTTATTTTCTGGGTAGATGGACATATTTATAAACCAAAGTTTAAACTGTAATTACTCCTATTTTTAAAAAAAGAATTTGTAAAAATACCAATACAAGAATTGTAGTAAAGGTAAATCTACAAGTCAGTGCTTTCCTTTGCAGTGTGCCAGTTTTCCATTCAGTCTATTTAAGTAAAAGGTAAAAGAAGCTAGGATATGAAACTTTATGGATAGATTATAACTGTAGGCCAGACGGTATTAAATGGGAAATGTTTGCAAGCATGTTAGTGAGCCTAACTCCACAAATATAGTCATTTTCACAGCTTTCATGTGATACCACAATCTTTTAATTCCTGCAAGACCCCAAGTGATGATCTAGAACTTCCAGAGTGTGCAATTCCATTCAGAACTGGATGAACAGCTCTAGCTAAAATGTATTTTCCCATCATCAGTTTCTGTCTTGTCTGTATTAAGTTGCAGATCATTTTCACCCATTCCAAAACTGTCTCTAAACCTCTGGAGCTCTCTACTTTCCCAGGGATTAGTGGATGTTTCTTAAAGATAAAGATGTGTTTCAGTAACAACCTTGTGACACTTTAGGTTGGGTAGAATAGATTTCTCTAGCAATGTTATCTCAAACATCAGCTGAACACATTCTGCTTTTAGAAACACAGAATCATAAGGCTGGAAGGGATCTCAGAGGTCTTCTGGTCAAGCCCCTGCTCAACGCAGGAGCCTTATATCTTAAAAATCTTATCTTTTTAAAGAACTCAAGTTCTGAAGTGCAGAAATCTAAAGCCAGTACAACATTGTGCCTCCTGAATTTCTCCTATGCGTGCTCTGCCATAAATAACCATGAGTGTGACTAAGTTGGTTCATTAAGAGATTGCTAAATAATTCACATAGTAATTTTAAATTAAGATAACTCCCAGTCTAGTTCCCATTGATGTTATGCCTGCAGACACTCGCTTGTTTCCAGGTCCTATCAGGTTTTTGGGGTTTTTTTTACAAAAAGGCTGACATGCGTAACACCAACAACAAACAATGCATAACACCAACTTTCTGTCTAAGAAAATAAGTCTTTGAAGTGTATATAATTACTTGGTAAGTCTCATTGGATCTAGTGGAGCCTAGTAAAAGAGTAGGTAGTAAAGTAATAGTAGTAGAACACAATTTATTTGATGATATGCACTTGTGCT
This sequence comes from Imantodes cenchoa, assembly GCA_027560375.1. Classification (NCBI taxonomy): domain Eukaryota; kingdom Metazoa; phylum Chordata; class Lepidosauria; order Squamata; family Dipsadidae; genus Imantodes; species Imantodes cenchoa. The sequence continues at coordinate 469,852 of JANHGD010006137.1, forward strand.
TTGTTTCCTTGGAGACCTTTAATATTGAATTCTGCTCTTCATACAACATCGCATGACATTGTTAAGCTTCACATGAGAGCTCTATGTTGGAGAAATGAGCAAATCATTATCAGTTGATCAAAACTTAATGGCTTTAGACTCAGCTTTATTCCTAATCTTCTACTAATACAGGTGCTATTTACTTCTATTTAAAATAAGCTCATTTTTAGCTTTGCAGTTGTAAGTGTTAGACTATAATTCACAGGTTTTTTTCAGCAACCAGACAGGTAAAGTATAATTCTGTCTCGGTGGAATATAATGCTGAGTCACTTATTTTAAGAAGGTTATATTATATTACTCTTAAAATATTTCATAGTGCATGGATCTAGATTGTGGGGGGCAATATGCTGACTGTAAACCGCTTAGAGAGGGCTGTAATGCACTATGAAGCAGTATATAAGTCTAAGTGCCATTGCTATTTCAAGAAAAACATCACCGTGTTTTCCTATCTCTTTTTCTTCTAGGTGGCTTGTTATAGCAGTTGGTTTAGTCAGAGCATACCTTGCAACGGGTAGCTATCATAAACTCTATCATTCAATAGAAAAGCCTTTGAAATTCTTCCAGACTGGAGCTTTGCTTGAGGTAGGTGTATCACCAGGAAAGTTTTCAAACCCTAGGCCAGTGATGGCAAATCTATGAAATGTATGTCAGAGATGGCATGACATGGCATTTTTGGTGACATGCCAAGCTTCAGGAACCCTTTGGAAGTTGTGCAAGAAGGCCTTGCTGTTGTGCAGCCCGAAACATCCAAAAATTGCACATTCTCATTTTCATACAATTTCCTGAGGCTTCAGTGGTCTGATGAGTAGAACCCTCCCACATGACTTTCAAAGGGTCTGGAGAGGCCTTTGAACCCTCTGGAACTCACACAGCTCTGAGGTGTCCAAAAATTGCGCAATTTCCAGAGGGTCCAGAGAGGAAAGGACAGTCTGAAGAGGAGGTCCAGAGAGACCTTTTTTCCTCCAGGATGCCAGCAGAGTCAAGATGGGCATTTTCTGATTTTGTTTGTCACACCAAGCCCAAAAGGTTCACCATCTCTACCTTAGGCATTTCGATGTATTCCTATATTGTAATGCTGAATTAATTACTATCCCTTTTAAATGCATCATCTTTTTGCAAAGTTTATTCTGTCAAATGGGAAAAAAAACATTTTTATTCGATAAAACATAAGCATAATAGGAAGCATAATAATATCAGGTGCAACAAAGAAAGACTGACAAATAATAAAATTACTACTTTCAGGTGAATGTAATTTGAAATTAAAATTTAGGCATTTGACATATTTGGTAAAAACGTCAAATTAGAGACTTCATGCTTTTTTATCACAGTATAAAGAAGAAATATATTCTATTGATAGAGAGTTCCATCAGAGAAAATTAAATTCTTTTTAAAGGTGGTTCTGATATCTCAACAGAAGCTCACATAACTGCCAGATCTTCAAACATGTCAGGCACTTCTCTTCCCAATAATGCATACAGAGAAAAGATTGCTTTATTTCATAGAAGTTCTGATCTGACAATGATCATTGTCTCATAGACATACCCAAGGAAGAATGAATGTTTGAGAACCCCAGAATCTCTTTTAAAAGAAATAAGTCAATCTTCCTCTAATAACATATGATAGTTTTATAAAAGGTGACTTCTTGGCACAGCAGAATTGAAGATGAGGAATTTAGTCATTGGTGAGATGAAAGTTGCACACAATTATTATTGAACAGATAAGAGATACATGTAATGGTAAAAATGACTGGTGGAGATACTATTTAAGAACAATGTTCTTAGTCATAATCATGATGCCGTTTTAGTAAAGAAAAATACGTTACAAATGTGAGAAGTCTTAATTATTTCTGACCTTTTTCTTTTTTTTTAGATCGTGCACTGTGCTGTGGGTAAGATTTTAAATTAAATATTTAATATCTTTTGGAAGGCATGGAGGGCATTCTACTCGTATTCTGTGCTCAGTCATTTAAAGGAATAGCAACAATATGTAGCATGACATACATCCAGTTTCTCAGCATTTGGTTTTTCTTATTTTTGTTTTAAACATGCATTTGAACATGCAAATATAACTGTTTTCTCAAAAGTAAAAATTACATGTTCAGACTAACAGAAGTTATTTCAACATGTTACATTTATTGCTTGTATTGAATTGAATATAGCCCTTGTTATGGTTTTAATTATTTAATAATAAAAATTGGCCTACTTCCGCTTATGGAATAACTGTTAGGTATAAATATTAAAGTTTGCCAAAATAAAATGCAGCATTTTGAAGCAATTTACTTACAAATTGAAAATTTGATCCAATTTTCTGTTCTGGCCTCATCACAGGAAAGTCAAAGTGACACACACACACCTTTTTTAAAAAAAAAAAAAGCTGACCTGGCTGCCAGAAAGCAAATGAGTGTGCTATTTCAACTGCCGGGCTAGAAATAATCAAGCTTAGGCTTTATTGCAGTTAGGTGGAAAAAGTCCTTTTGCGGGACCTCTGAGGAGAGATCGTTGTCCTGAGGCAAACAGGCAAACAGGGATGGAGACCAGTCAGAAAGGGAATCCAAAGGAGAAGGAAGAGTTAATAAGGTCAGGATAGTCACAGACAAGAGATGGGTTTAATTAAGTTGTCCTCAGCATTGTCCAAAGGGAAGGATGGCCATTAATAAGCCATGCTGAACCTCTGCCTAGACCACAGCTGAGACTCATAGGATAGTAATCGCTCTCTGCCCACCCCCACCCCCAATGCCTTTTAGCCACTCTCAGATTTGTGCAGTTCTGGGCTGGATCTTCATGAAGGATCTCTGCTTCAGGCCAAGGGGCTGAATATCTGAGTCTGTTACTATCGGAAAACAGTTGAGAGATCCTATGAACTTAGAGAGGCTGTCAGAACAAATGGGCTTGCTGACGCCAGTATTGCTGGAATCTCCAGCAAAGGGGTTGCTGCCATCAATGCATTTTCCCTATCCTGTACTGAAGATGCGTTTCTTCGCAGGGTCAACACTTTCTCTAGTAAGGCAATCATACCATTCAGGTGGGGGGGGGGGGAGATCTTGGTCTGGCAGAGGAAACTGGCTCTCCCAGTATGTTTTATATGTATTTGTTAGATTTATATAGCACCTCCTGTAGTTCACTTGTCACCAGATGTCCAGTAACTCCCAACACCTAGCATGGTTATTATTATTTGTTATACAAAAACAAACTTTCTACATGTATGCATCCAATAACTCAGTGACAAAATCTAAAGCAAAATTTGATTATGTTGATTGAGAGAAATACAGTTGAATTAGAAATGGTGCTTTATGTATGCACAAACGTTTACAGGGGAGAACTGATACCACTTTACTAGTGTTAAACTGTATTAATTTATAGAAAGACATGAGTTTTACACATGAAAAATCTTTCATATATTGCCTCGTCCAGAGTTTTTAATTAGTTAATGCTATTCAGACATTTCAGTGGAAATGTTTGGATTTTAATTATAGTCCCCAAAGAATCATTGGTGTCATGAAAATAAAATTTCCTTCATCTGTCACAGGCAGTTGAATATTTACTAGTCATTTATTCAGATTTGACATTGTCTCTTTACTGTCTGAGATAAGTGTTGTTTCATAAACAAGAGTTTGCTGTTCAGCAAAAAAAATCATTGAAAATGCTATTGTTGCAATTGTCTTACTGGGTGATTGTTTCTTTCTGTGCTTGGCACCAGCATCTAAGAATCTCATACAAGTATGTTACATGGGACATAATATCGTCTGTTGTTTTAGCCTTGGCATCTGATAATCAGAAGGGAAACTAGTCATGTGTTTAGCAAATTTATTACTTGAAAATAATAATTTGCTGTATTTTGAGATTAAGCTATATTAAACTTTATGACTTAATCTCTGATCCAAACTTCAGCCGTGAGAGAAAATTTGAAACCAGTAAAAGATTATTTAACAATATTTTAATATTAAAACATTAAAATTAATTTTCATAACACTTTCTCTTTCCAAATCAGATTACTATTAAGGGGTGGGTAGGAAGTTTAGGAGCTCAAAAATATATTAAATCTAAATTGTCTTTACAGGGATTGTTCCTTCTTCTGTTGTCTTGACTGCTTTCCAAATCATGTCAAGAGTTTTTCTGACATGGGGCATAACCCACAGTGTAAAAGAGGTGAGTTGAGATTGAACTCTTTTATTCATCCTTTATCATGAGGCTCCTATCTCTGTTCACTATGGACATCACTATATAATCTCTTTTGCTGATATTAGATGTGTATGTAGACATGCAGTAAACAAATAACCTTTTCGGTACTGTTGGTTTTAATGTCATATTTCAACACCTTGGACGTGTAATTTATAATATTTTTGGAAGACATTTTTTTTTTGCAATTTAATATATCTCAAGTGAGATCCAGTGGGCTTGAAGGAGAACTAGGGATCATTATCCAACTCATTGTTTGGAATAAACATTCACATGAACAGTTTCGTTTTTTACTTCACTGGTTTCATTTATTGCATCCAATTTTCCATAAACCAAAGTTATCATTATTATTTATTCAGATTGTATGTCCAGATACTTTTCTAAGTGACTTTGAGCAGCTCCCATTTAAAAAAAAACTATATAAAGGGGAAAAAATCTTTTTAAGTAACTTGGTTTACGATTTCCAGGTAGCATTGCTAGCAAGTCTGTTGGAAGAATTGAGAGAGGATCTGTTTTTCAAACCTTTAAGCAGCTTTAATGTAGATTCCATCGGAATACACAGTTGTAGTACTAATATAACTTAAACGTATGATTAAAAATAATTCCAATCTCTTAACCGTAGCATAGTAAGAACTGGATTGTAGAATGCAAACATCCAAAATTAAAATTGTAGCTGTAATAGAGTGTAATTTTATTGATTGATAACCTAAGCAGCCCAGGCTAGTTGAAAGGATGTATTGTTTTCTTTTAAAAAAATAGTTACTTGCATTGTTACAAAAGCATTCTAAATTTTTGTTTTTGAAAGGCTGTCTACATACCTGAGTTCTTTGAACAAGTTCAACTATTGAGGATGTTGTAAGATGCATGTGTTTGATCTCTTGCATAAATCTTCCATGTCTTTTTCAAGTCTTTTAGTGAGAGAGACTTAATAATTTTGTTCAGATTTCTCTTGAATATAGTTTTCTCTCAAAGAAGATAAAGCTATCTTAATTTATTTGCCAGTCTAATTAAGGAATTATTTGTTTTGGTATCAAATATATGATAGCAGATTGTTCTTCTAATGTTTTCTTGGATGCTTTCTGATGTTTTAGTGCCTAATATTAATTGCATGAGTCCAGTGATGCCTGAAGAATGCGCTTGTTCTACTAAGATGATAACATTGTTAACTTGTCCTCTCTTCCCCCCCAACCTTTCAAAAGTGGAATTCAAGAAAAAAAAACCTGCCAAATATTTAATTTAAATCCTGCTTTCTTACTTTTCATTAGGGAAGATAAGTGATTCAAAGATAGGGGTGCCTTGTATGATTTCCCTTTAAATCAGTTTGGCAAGCAAACATGAATTAAAGCCAAAACTTTATGTCATGTCAGATTGAAGTCAGCGTGCCAGCATTCAAGGGTATTGCAAACTAGTAGTTAATCAGGCTTGATTATATTTTGTTTTCTTGATGTGTCAGACATGGCTCAACGTTAATATCTTTACATTATTCTCATAATCTTTAGGTGGTGGGAAAAAGCTTAGTGTCCAGTACTGTAAAGCTCTTATTCACAACACGGATATGTCATTAGCTTTCTGCATATTATTTTGATGGGCAATTTATGATTAATGTGGCAGAATGAACCTAGCAAATCTTATGATTTTTAAAAACTGAGTATAGAGATTTCACCGATGTAATCTAGTTTGATCCATACCTTGACAACTAACCTGCTTAACAAAAAAAAATAGCCCTTGGTGTTCCTAAAAAGACTCAAAAAGCAAGTGAATCTCCCTTTCAGATGTTATTGAAGAAAACTTCCAGTCATGGCTACGCATGTTGATAGTTTGCAATGCTAAGATTATTGTCTCTAATAATAATGTGGAACTATTGATGGGACTTTTTCGTAGGAGTTATTGAGCTGATGGTTGCAGAACAAATTCGCAGCTCTGTTGATGAACGAGATCACCTGAACTTTTTCATTCAGGGTACCGCTTCCAGATTCAGTATTGAGGCAACATTGGTTACTCTCTTAGAAGACCTTTGTCAGGACTTGGATGGGGGTAATCTATCCCTCTTGATTTATTGGAACCAGCGGCAGTTTTTAACAGTTTTTACCATGAATCATGTTATCTTATTGGACTGTCTGCAAATATTTGGGATAGGAGGTGTTGTTTGTAATGGTTCTTTTTCTTTCTCAGTGGACAGTTCCAACCTGTGATGGTGGGGGAGAGGTTGGCTGAGTGGCCTTTGATGTGTAGATGCTCTAGAGAGGCCATTCCTCTGTCCTCTGCTACTTAACATCTACATGAAACTGCTGGGAGAGATCATCTTGATGGTTTGGAGCTTAGTATTAATTGAGAAAGAGATACTGTTAACATTACTTACCAGTTCCTGTAGGCTGTAGGAATCTGGGATGAGAGAGAATAGACTGAAGCGACCTATCTGCAAGCCGCTAATATTTGAATTTGGTGACTCGCTGGTGACAAAAGCGGGGCACCGGTGACGCCTTAGCAAGCTGGCTGTCGATAAAAAGGGCATTCGAGGTTTTGAAGAAGAATTTACTTGGTATACACCTGAGGCAACATAGCTGCATTTTATAATGTCTGCTACAGATGAAGAAAACGTCTGCAATCATATAAAAGTAGTAATCCGTGTTCATCCTGAGAATCCGAAAGAAAGAGATGGCAATTTTCAAAAAGTGGTTCAGGTTGTTGATAAACATACTGGTTTTCGATCCCAAAGTGGAAGAAATCAGTTTCTTTCATGGAAAAAAATTACCGTACCGTGATATCACTAAAAAGCAAAATAAGGATCTAAAATTTGTATTTGATACTGTATTTGATGAACATTCTACACAGCTGGAAATCTTTGAAGACTCCACCCAAACATTTCTAGATGGTTTTTTAAATGGCTATAATTGCACAGTACTTGCTTATGGCGCAGCTGGTGCTGGGAAAACTCATACAATGCTGGGTTCCCCTGAAGACCCCGGAGTAATGTACCTGACTATGATGGAGCTTTACAATTCTGTTGATCAAATGAAAGAAGATCAGCATTGCAGTATTGCAGTTTCATATCTTGAAATTTACAATGAGCAGATACGTGACCTATTAGTAAGTTGAATCCTGGTAAGTCAGAGTTGGTCTTGATACATTAAGGTTCTCTGTCACCATCCGAATTGTTTCTTGATGAGCGAGCACTACCTATCAGGGAGGGAGCAAGTTCATGACTTGCGACCTTCTGGACTCATGGCTCTAGCTAGTGTACCATTTGTAATCCTACCTGTAGCAGGAGCGGCTAAATAGAGCTTATCATCACCATCCAGTTGGATCGGATGAGTATAATGGGTACTTGGGCCTTAAAGACTACTTTAAGTTGGTCCAAAACAAGCAGGCTGTATATTTCCTGTCTTCCAATATCATCAGCAAAATAAGACAAGTTTTGCCAATAGTTTTCCAGCTACAATTTAAGGTGCTGGTTGGAATCTATAAAGCCCTTTATTACTTAGCACCCAATATCTATATGATCACCTACTGCAACCAGTACTGGCCGACTGATCAAATAAACAGAGATATATTTTTGAAAATGGGTGGGCTCTGCCTTTCTTGGACAGCACCAGCATTGTGGAACAGCTTCCCAGTAGAGATTGGGCTAACCCCCTCCCAGTTGACAATTTGGAAGCTACTAAAGGCAGAATTGTTTCAGAGCCCCTTCCCCTGATTTTATCACACAATTGGAAACTACTATTTTTTATTATTTTCAATATTTTCTTATATTTGGTGGGTACTGTTTTATTGTTCTTACTGAGAACTTTGTGCTATGGATGTTTTAACTTGTTTGTATAAGCCACCAAGTTTTTTTTTAATCAAGGCAGAATAGAAATAAGTACAATAAATAAATATGTTTAAATTTGGATAGATATATTGTTTTTCTTTATTTGTGCAACAGTAAAGAATGAATTCCTTACTGAGGACTTATTTTTGAAAGAAAGAATATTTGTGTACCTGACATTGGAGAGAAATAAAACCAGCTATTGGTTGTGGATGGAAGGATAGCTGTGTTTCATCTTAAGCTATGAATTATTTGTTAGTGTAACAGCATTAATTATTTATAATAGCTCCAATACTCTATTAGTTTTGAATGATGCTGAAAATGGTTTTCCAGTCATTAGCCGATCCTGAGTACCCATTGTTTAGTTCATTACTCTTGAGTAAAACAGTGTTCATCATATGCCCAGTAGGTGGCAGTAAGTGACATAAGATGTACTCCTTTAACAAAATGCTTATAATGAGAGTCTTATTGATATGAAATGTACTGTCTGCAGTCTTGTATGAAGTTTAAAAAAAAAAATAGCACAGAGGGAAGATTTAAGTGCAAATAAAAGCTTTTTCAGTAATTACTAGCAGCGTGAGGGATAGCAGTCTCATCTCAGCACGATGCAAAGTTAATGCAATGATTCTACAATTGATATATTTAATACTACAAGAAATTAGAACCTGTAATTTGTTAATTTACATATTGTTTCTGAAAATGCAGGTGTCTCCTTAAACTGAAGTTTCTTTTTGTATTGTTAACAGCAATGTCATTGATATAAAGTATTGATTACTTTAGGCAGAGTATTCTTTTGAAAGGTAGAATCATTGACTGTTCTTTTCTAGCACAGAAACCAATCGTACAGCATTGTTGTTTATTCAAACATTATCACATGGTTACTTGGGTGATGTCATTTGAGTTATATTTTTAATAGAGAGAACTATCCCATCCATCTCCTCTGCCCTGGTAGAGTCTATATAGTGGTGTTTTGTCTGCATCAGCCAATTTTTACCTTAGAACATTCCTCCTCAACCCTATTTTATTGGTACTAAGTGATGAGGTTCCTCCCTCAATCCTTTCCTCCATTCCTCTTATTCTGTACTATCAGAATGCTTTGGTGAGATAACCAGCTGTAAATTCTACTCTCCAAATATCTTCTGTATTGAATCTATTTCAGAGGGAGAGCTGTCCAAGCTCCTAGAATAAGCATGTTTCTGTTGGAGAGTCAGTGAGGGAACCTTGAGAGAAATAGACAACAATTACATAAACAAACAGGGCTAAAACATTCCCTAAATCCCTGGGAAACAAGACCATAGGAGAAGATACACAGGCAGACTCCTGAAGTAAAACATAATCAGGTCTACAAAGTCGATGTCATTGTCAACCCTACGTGGTAGATCAGGAAACCAACTCCTCAGGTAGACTAGGATGATACGTTATTGAGACATAATAAACTTGCAAGCTTTTCTCTCCATGTTGGAATGACATATAGTACCAGTGAACCTTGTTCCTTCTGTTCATACAACTCTAATTTTGTTTTGTTTTTTTAATATGGGCTAAATGACCAGTTGTTTCCCTTTTGCATAAAGGAGTGTCAGGATTTCATCTACATGAATAACTGGTTTTTTTCATAGATCTACAACTCTCCTTTAGTAATTTCTTTATGCCCTTGACACTAGGAAGTCTGTTGTGTTGTGTTGTGTTGTGTTGTGTCAGCAAAAAATACCCTTTCTAAAAGAATCCCACATTTGTTCATTTCCTATGTTAACACAAATCAAGGTACTTCAGTTTCATTTGTGTTTTTTAAGAAGAGCGATAGCAGCTCTTAATCCTTTCTTTGATCTCCGTTAAGTGACTATGAAAGTTCAAGGCCACTTACAGCTGTGCTTAAAAGTTTATGAACTTATTTAAATTTTCAATATTCAAAATTCAAAATATTCAATATTCAATATTTTAGGTCATATTTATGTAGAAATATTGACCATTCAAACAGTTCAAGAGACTTTACTATACAACACAGGTTTTGGTCATCTTAGCAGCTTTTTGGGGAAGCACTCTTTTATCCAAGATTTGTCAGTCTTCTAGCTTCAGCCTTCCTAATTAATTTGGCAGTATCAGTTGAGTCTTCAATTTCAATAAGGTGGGATTGGCAAGGCTCACATTTTTCCCCCAGTTATTATTTTAGCTGTCCCCTTCTTTCTGATAGATTAGTTGGTTGTTTCCTCATATGTATGTCACAGACACCACAATGAAGAACAGGGTTAAGGTTACCACCCTCCTTTCCTTCCCTGCAGGAGAGTTTCAGTACAGATAGTCTTACAACAAATAATAGGGACCAGAATTTCAATTGCTAAGCAAGGTAGTTGTTAAGTGAGTCTTGCCTCATTTTGCAACCTTGGTTTTTTTTTAGAAACATAGAAAACTGACAGCAGAAAAAGACCTACCGGTAGCTGTCTATCAAGTCTGCCCTTAGAGTTTTTTATTTTCGTTTTAATTAATTACTCTTTTTAATTATTCTTTTTAGTGTTTTATTTATTTTTAATTTTTGCCAGATGATGGACATGCATGTTTTAACTCAGTTACTAGTGACTGACCGACTACCTCTGCTGGAAGTTGGTTGCAAGCTTCTACCACTCTTCCTATGAAGAAATTGTAATACTTTATGATATTACTTTTGAACTTCCGTCCTGTCTGAGATTCTGCCCCTGTGTTCTTAATTTTGCCGTGGCTGTTAAGCGAATCGCTACAGTTAAGTGAATCATGCATTTGTGAAGCAATGCAATTTTTTTTTGTACACCTGAGCCATTGCATTCAAATATGCAGCAATTCCCAAAAGAGAACAAATCTTACTGACCAAAGATGTAATTTTCTCCTCATCTTTATCCTTTTCTACAATATGACAGAAACAGTTTCCAGATAAAGATTTTAATAATTGATTGCCTATTATTCAAATTTTACAGGGATTCTTAAGAATGTTTTCTACTTGAACCCCCCTGCTTTTATTCACCCAATTTCTTTCTTTTCTTTTTTTTTTTAAATTAAATTTTTTTATTTTTATTACATAAAATATACATACATAACAAACATACATAAAACATATATAAACAAAAATGAAGA
>JANHGD010006137.1:557175-568027 GCA_027560375.1 Imantodes cenchoa
AGATATAAAAGTTAAAATGTAATTAAATAGAAAAGGTTGCCTAATAAATATTCTCCCATGCTTAAAATTATCCCCTATAAATACAATTTAGTCGGCCAAGCCGGCCTGGCAGAAGAGGTAGGTTTTTAATTCTTTTCTGAAGGTTTTCAGGTCTGCTATACAGAAATATAGGTGTAAGTTGTGAATTGCTTAATTAATTCTGCCAAATATTAAGAAAAAAAATCATAATGTTCTTCCTCTTCATCATCATCATCATTGTCGTCATCTTCATCATTTAAAGACCGGTGAAATCCAAGAGGTTCTGACAGGTTCTGGAGAACCAGTAGCAGAAATTTTGAGTAGTTCGAAAAACTGGCAAATGCCACCTCTGGCTGGCCCAGGGTGGGGTGGGAATGGAGATTTTGCAATATCCTTCCCCCAGGAGTGGGGATTTTGCAGTATCCTTCTCATGGAGTGGGGTGGGAATGGAGATTTTGCAGTATCCTTCTCCTGCCACGCCCACCAAGCCACACCCACCAAGCCCACCAAGCCACACCATGCCCACCAAGCCACACCCACAGAACTGGTAGTAAAAAAATTTGGATTTCACCACTGGTTAAAGAGATATTTGCTTGGATTTCCATTACCTTCATTTAAAAAGTTTTGCCAATCCTTGATAAAGCTCTTGATGAAATAATATGCCAGTTGTTTTATGATAATTATGAATAAAATTCCTGCTTTTTAAAAGTTTGTGTGTATGGTGAGAGCAAGCAAACTTATTAATTGGCCACGTATTTTCCCAGATGGTGTGAAAGCCGGACACCGGTAGTTTTGTCTCTTTCACTCCCCCTCCTTTCTAATGGATTTTAAGTAAACAAGTTGAAATTATTGTGGAAGTTAGATGGTATCAGAGCAGGGAAGTGGTTGCCTAGCAACCATTGGTGATATTACCGAAAAATTTAAGCAGAACATTTTTGTGTTTTTGTATACAGGTGAAAGTATTGCAATTTTTGGAAGACAGGGAAGATAGAAGGGAAGCAAAATATGTTTTTAAAATGAAAACAACCTCATTTCAAATGCTGCCTTTCAAAGTGACTCCAAACATATTCAAACACAAAATATTAAAACCATAGTGTGAAGTTCCTGTTATCCATAGTGGGTGGAGCTAGCATTCAGGAATGGGTTGACCTCATCCATTCAGCATGTAGGACTGAGTCTGTCAAAGTTGAGAAGCTCCGCCTCTGTTGCCAGGACTCCTAGTTTGCTACTTCGTGAATAATCAGAGCGATTATATGATTTATTCTTTGAGTTTTCCCCAGCTGACTCAATTTCCATCAGACAGAGTCACTGGATGTATCGCGGCACAGACTCCATATAAATATATAAATAAATATAAATAAATATACCCATTTATTTCAGTCTGTCTAAGCCCAGTCCAAAAACTTAAACATATTTTCTTGTAATTTAAAAAAAGGGGTTTATTTTGAATTGGAAAATGACTTCTCATTCTTCTGAACAAATGAAACTGATTCTGGTGATTGGCCATGTTAGTATGCAATGCATTTCAATGACCTTTTAAAAAATTAGGAAATAAAATGTGATGATTGTTCAATGTAGCTGATTGAGAACTTTATGGCAGTTTTTTTTTTTACAAAGTTTAAGGGTAGGTTTCCTTCTCAGTGATAATATCTAGAAGCATTGCCTCTTGATAAAAATAAATTCCAGTGGTAATTTCAAAGGAATGTGGAACCTTGAAATAATCAAGACTTGAGCATATACTAACTATTGGCATACCGATTGAGTCAGATCTAATTTTAAACAGCAATTGTTTGGATTTTTGACTGGAATTAGTGAAATATAAAAATATCATAAGAAATATAATTAAAATAATTAAAGAAATATAAAACATACTGTAGATATACAAAAGATGGTTAAATTCATTGGCAAGAAGTTCAATTAGACCAGTGATGGCTAACCTTTTGTCGTTGTGTGCCAAAAGTGTGTGTGTGCGCGCGTACGTGTCGGCACCCATAATGCAGTACGCACACCCCCTGTGCATGCGTGCATGCCCCCACGCATGCACCCCTGTGCATGTACCCCGTCCCCATGCATGCAAAAAATAATAATTCCAGAGCAGCGAACTCTTCCAAGCGCATAAGTCGAAAGCGGCCGATGCATGGATTCCCTTCCCCGCGTCTAAAGGCGAAAAAAAGCGGGGTGGGTTTTTCTAACACCTGCAAGCTGTGACCTCCCTTCCACCCTTCTTTCCCCTAACCCCCCAAACAATCCCCATGACTTGAAACCTGAGCAATGGGGGAGAGCGAAGAGCGGCTCTAAGCACGGACGCAAAGCCGAAGTTTTTGAAGGCTTTCCCATGGGATTTCCATTGCGAGAGGAAAACATGGAGCCAGCCAACTCGGGCTCTGCCTCCCTTTTTGTGTGTCCCCCATGCATGAGCCCCAGCCCCCTGTGCATGTGCCCCCTGCACCCCATTTTGGGCCTGGAAAGCCACCTGCACCAACTTGCAACCCAAAACATGGTGGGTGGCTAGTTCCGGCCAGTCACTCCCGTGCACCCACCTGCCTGCCTGCCTCGCTGCCACCATCAGGAAAGAGCCTGAAGCTTGTGCTAAGGGGTTGCCCAGTGGGCATGCGCACTCTGGGAAATGAACTTCCGGTTTCTGGGGCATGCATGTGCACCTGCCAGCTAGTCTTCTGGTTACTGGTGCACATGTGTAAGTCACGATCAGCTGGCTAGCTGATCTTCTGGTTTCTGGGTTTCTGGCACTGCATGTGTGGAGGCCAGCTGAACATCGTGCACACATGCATGCCAGTAACCAGAAGACTAGCTGGCTGGTGCACATGTGTGCGCCAGAAACCTGGAAGAGGAATTGGCAATGCCCCGCATGCCAGGCAACATGGCTCTGTGTGCCACTTCTGGCACGTGTCCTATAGGTTCGCCATCATGGAATTAGACCATATGATCTGAGTGATCCTATTCAGAAAATCACTGCAGTGTGGAAATTTAATCAAATGTCCTTCAAAGCAGATTTTGAATCTTTTCACAGCCCTTGTGTTGTGTATCTTTGGTAGGTTACCCAGTCTGAAGTATCTGAAGGCACCATGCTCAAGAACACTTTTACTTGTTCTTCAGATTTTTCAAGTACTTTATTTAAAAATACTAGTGATTGAATTACTGATGATAAATCACATAGACAACTATTAAGCTTTTCCCACCAATATTCAAACTCTGTTTTACAGTAGTTCCATTCTCCCTCCCATCAGGAGTTTCCTTGAATGATTCTTCATATACTGCAAAAGTGAATTTTTATTCTGAAAGTAAAATGAATGGACTTTTCCAATGGATTTTGAAATGTTGAACCTATTTATGTGTGTTCATTCTAACTTTTTCTAATTAAATTCATTAAAGGCAGTTTAATTACCATGCATTGAATAAGTTCCCCCTTCAATTAATAATTTAGCAGTAACTATTGGAAGGAGTTTGAGGGGTGTACCCACAGCTTTGACAGAGTGGGTAGGGAACTAATCTGCTGTTTGTGACATCTACTGAATTAAATATATAGTATTTATTACCACTCCATTTGGAACTAGCATTTCCAATGGAAGTTAAGATGGCATATATTTAATTTTAATAACAGCCCTAAAAAAAGCTAAGACATGCCTATGCCCCCAATCAGTGGGCTGAAAGATGCTATGCCCCAAAATACTAGATCTTATGTGGAATAATTTCCTGTGATTTTCTTATTGCTTATCTGTCACCCTAACTATTAAATCATTTTGACTCTTAACATGCTAGTTCATTTATAATAAGTCAGTAATTATTTTTAGCGAGAACTTACTTTCATACATAACAAAGTCCTGTTCTAGGAATTTTTTTTTCAAAATTCTTAAAGAATCTAGAAAAAATTGGTTTATCAGTAAGATGTTCAGAGAAAAATACACTTATCTCTTCTTCATCTGAAAAGTTTTTCCTCAAACTTGTGATACTTTTAAAAATAACAGCCATTATGATCAGAGGAGTTCGTGATATCTGTGTGGTTGTTTTTATTCAAGAGGGTTTTGGGAAGAAGATAAAAATGCACAAATATAACAAGTTCATCAAATTGTTGACTCTGAAGCCGGAAAGAAATATTCTGAAATACTTGTGTTAGATTTTGTTTTGAAAAATAAACACTTTGTGCATTGAAGCCAATGAAGAAATAACACATATACATTTCAGTTGAGTTGTGAAAGCATTCGTTTCGTGTTTCTGTGAGTGGTAATTTATATTTGCAGTTTGCCAATTACGGCAGAAAATAAATGGGCAACAAGATAATTTGATTTTCAAAAATAAAACTTGCTCATTCCAAAAAAAAGTTAGCATTAAGTATGTATGTTATGAAAAGCTATCTACCCACCTGAATCAAAACTTTTCCCATATGCCTTTTGAAAACAGAAGAGAGACAATCCGCTTGTCAATGAAATTTTTCTTTTTCAACCAAACAAGAAATTCCATTAACGAAAGTGAAAATTCAGATAATTATCACATTTAAAAATATCTAAAAATCATTCAGGATAAAAGTGAAACTCAATGTGCAGTATTCATTCTTCTCAGTTGAACATTGTTTTTTAAAAGTCAAAATTCATTCTGTGTTGCTTTGAGCATGCTTGTACCGTGACTACAAACAGAAAATTACGCATGAACGATTTATATATCAAATGCTACCTAGCTCATAATCTTGTTTGATACGTTGATTCCAAAAGAGGAAATTTGGAGAAGTCATCAACTGAAAGGAAAAGACCATATTCTTGGCACACTCATGCCACCTGTTGTTCTTTGATGCCATGTTCTTCTGGCACACGCATGCCACCTGTTGGTCCTCTTGGTGGGGTTGTGCTCACTAGACAAGCCTAACATGCATGCAATACTATAGATCAGCCTGTCTCAAAATGGAAGCTTCCAGATACAATGTAGGTACAATGCTTATGACACAGATTTCAAAGTACTGTCTAGTTAAGTATGGGCAGTTCTTGGGAATCGTACTGCTGTAATTTGTTTGAACCATGATTTCATAGAGTACGAAGATCCATGTAGTGTATTACCTTTCTATTTTTTTGTATTCCTTGCATATATTAAATTAGTGGTCAGAGCTGGCAAACAACACATTTTGTACCTTAAGCTCCAAATTAATGTGCATAGTTTATACAAATTGGACCACAAAATTAAATATATATGGGTTCTGTGACTTCCAGAATAACTTATTTCTGTTTTAGTTTCCTGCCAATAACCACAGCTTTCTCATTCATATGACTTCATTCCATCCCCTACAGTTTTCCATAATAAAAAGATTATCAGTATTCTTGACTAATGCTTAGTTCATTCTCACTGGACTATTCTCTTTCCCACTTCTTAAAGTTAGTTAAAATAATAAGTCTATTTTCTGAAACCCAAATCTATTAATATTTTCTTAATATTTTTTCTACAGGGGTAGATTTGCCTGAAAATTTACCATATTTTTCGGAGTATAAGACACTCCGGAGTATAAGATGCACATTAGTTTTGGGGGAGGAAAACAAGAAAAAAAATTCTGCCTCTACCTAGCAGCATCCATCGGTATTTATCTGGCTAGTGTCCTTTCACCAAACAGCCTGGTTAGCTTCAGCACTTTATCGCAACCTGATTTAGTACGAACAGCTGATTGGCGATTGGATCCGCCTCCCAGAATACCGCCAATTAGCTGTTCCAGGCTGCAGAGATCGCCAGAGCCCATCGCCGCCTCTGTGCGTCGTGCTTTCGGCCTCCACACATCCTGTTTTTGACCTCCGTGCATCGCATTTTCGGCCAGTTCCAGGCTGCAAGGATTGCTGCCCCTAATCCCCGCTGCCTGGAACTGGCCGAAAATGTGATGCATGGAGGCCAGAAATGGAGCATGAGGAGGCTGAAAATGTGACATGCAGAGGCCAGAGGGAGGAACTGGTGGGTGGGCGGGGCCTCAGCAACATTTGGTGTATAACACACACCACAATTTTCACTTACTTTTTTGGGGGGGGAGTGTGTTTTATACTCCAAAAAGTACGGTATATATGTATGTACAGTATTTTTTAGACTGTAAGATGTTCTGGACTATAAGATGCATCTAGCTTTTGGGGAGGAAAACAAGAAAAATAATCTGCCTCTGCCTATGTATATTTGTTCAGGCAGCAATGTATAATGTGAAAATGTAAACCTTACAAGCATATAGATGATTTCAGTTTTTTAATCTTTGAAATATTAGAAGGTCCAATTAGACCAGGTGGTACATCTTGAGTCATATTACTCTGGCTTAATTGGTTTGTACTGTAAGTTTTGATCATTAACTTCCCAGCCTGATTTACTGGAAAAAAAAACATTTTTAAAGTATAATCCTGCTAAATCTGGATTTGATTCTCAAGGGTTCCAACAAAGATTTCTTATTTTGCTATTCTATGATCATTCCTGGATATTGTATCACACAGGCAACAATGTTTTATGGTTTAACACCTCTATATAGTTAAGGCAGATATTTATGATTATATTGATTTTGTCTGAGTGTCCTTGTTATGAATATAATATATCAGAAAACTCTGGAAATCATTCCAGAGTTTTGAGATAAATTATCTGTTTATTTGGACTTCAGTACCATCCATACAGTATGCTTTTTGGAACAGCTAATAATAATAATATTTTCTGCAAGTAAATCAACAGGAAGGAAATTACTGTTGCCTTCCATATTTTGACAGATGCATTTCTCATTTCCTCCATGTTATGCATAAACTGGCACACTATTCTATTAAGAGATTTTTGGAAAATAAAAGATATAGTACTGTATGCTTATTAAAAAATGTTTGTTATAAAACAGATGCTTTTTCAATCAGTCCATAGAGCTCTTTGTAATTCTTCTAATGGTCCAGTATATCTTCCATAGTACAATTGACAGTGTTGATTTGTAAACGTAAAAAAGATGACAAAAATAGTGTTTATGTATGAATATCTGCCTATAATATATGTTAAATATATTTATAGGGAACAATGACAATCACAACAAGTATTCAAAGCTCTAAACAAGACATCCAAATCGCCCAGCATTCTAAGGCTCATGTCTTTTGAATGGAAAATATCTATGGGGTCCTTGGTGCTCTGTGAGCTTGGTTGCCTTCTTGCAAATGTTTTATTATCAAACTAAGTAACGTGATAGGCGCTAGTAAAGAGTGGGATTTGCTCTAAGTTCATATTCTAGTGGCTTGCTCTGTCAGTAATGGTGGAAATGTTTGTTACCTAGTTTGTTACCTAGTTTAGGTAATGAAATATCTGCAAGAAAGCAACCAAGCTCAAAGAGCAACTAAGGAGCTCTTATTTCCACCCTGAGCTATAAATGTTCCTACTTTATTGAAAATATTTGTCCATGGCTACTCTCAAATAAAACTGTAACCCCCAGTTCCAAAATAGAGAATAGTGTCCAATGTGTTCAATCTGTTGCTCTTGGTCAAAGGATAAGTGTTTAGGTTCCACTGGCTATTCATTTACATAAAACTGTAATATGTGTTGCCCCAAAAGTGCTTAGAAGTTGCACAGTGTCTAAACTCTTAGTCTGTAAAACGTAGTGAAAATATTATTTTCCATTCTCTATCCATTTTCTGTCTATCTCTATATATTTATGGCCAATGTGGATAACTTGTTGTCTGCCAGGGGAGTTAGATTTTATTTAGCTAGAAATAAATCATAGGAGTGAGATTTAATATACTTAGCAAAAAAAAATAATGAAAAAAACCCTCTCCATAAATAAAATTATCCTCACATATCAATGTTATCCTCACTAACCAATGAAAGGCCATTCAGAAGATATGTTTCATGAGGTGGATTCCATTGTGGGATTCATTCTATGCTACACTCTTTCTGAGCTACTTCTAGAGAGAGATGGACTTCGGACGATGTTAGAAGGAAATAAATAGAATAAAGTGCTTTGAATACACTGGATCCTTCAAGATGTGACTAGAATGGCAAATTAATCTTAGAAACTTTTTAGTTGCAGTAATTATACCAGAACTAGGATAGTACGATCTCACTTTAGGTAGACCTCTGTGCATCATCCCTTACCTCATTTGTAGATGCAGGATTTGGCGATGGCATAATTCAGTTGCAGTCTGCAGTTCAGTCAGATTTAGTTCAGTCAGAGCCACAGCACTAAAGTTTATGTTGACTCAAAATTCAAGCTCTTATTCAGAAAAAAAAAACCGGATTTGACCACAGACTATAATAAAATTGACTCCTTCTTTGGGTGAATGAGAACTATATTGCAGTGATTACAGATATCTAAAAAGAATAGTAAATCAAACTTCCAAAATATTATTTAATGTTCAAAAACCTTCTGACAAACTGGAAAATTTAATGCTTCTTTTAGGTAGTCCATTGAAGAATAAAAATTATTATTTTTTATGCTGTGATATACTTTTGCACTCTGTGTCTCTTTCACTTGGTCTTTCTATGAAAATAGCAGCTACCGAGGGGTGAAATTCTCCCGGTTTGGACCTGGTCCGACGATCTGGTCCGGCAGTTGCCGCTCACTCACCTTTCAAGCTGATGTCCCGGGACTGCACGTGCGGTACAATGTGAGTCTGCACCAGAAGAGGGCTGTGAAAGATGCGGTGCACATGTGCAGCAGCCCTGGGACATCTGCTTGCCATTTGCGACCTTTTGGTCCTTTTCCGCTTGCCAGTTCCTGCCGCTCTCAGACTCAGCCCCATAGCAGCAACAGCACAAGGTAAGGCCAATGAATGCTGGGGGTGGGGTAGAGGAAGAAGCGGAAGGCCAGGTGGAAGGCAGGAAAGTATTTTGGGGCAGCAGGGAAGGGAGGTAGCTTTCCTGCCTTCCACGTGGCCAGCTTGTGAAGGCAGGCAAGTGGAAGGCTACATGGAAGGCAGGAAAGCATGTTGGGGTGGCGTGTCTCCCATGCCGGCTCCATGAGGCTTGGGGGTCTGAAGCAGCCACTGGCTTCCCACAGGGCCACTTGCCTGCTCTCTTTGACTACTGGTACCACTCTGGGAACTCGGTTGCAGAGTCTGGCACTCCAGGGGAAAGAGACTCAGCCGTGGCACTGCTTCTTGCTGGCAAAGAAGTGAAATGAAAGGGGTGGAACATGCTGGTGGCTGGCAGGGTGGCAAGCCCCCACACAGGGAGAGGACCAGGACAGGCCCAGCTGCACCACTGCAGAGGTTTCTCTTCAGCCTGGGCAGCGGCACTTACCTGGGTGGGTCAGTGCGGGTAACCCTTCATTTTCTTCAGGTCCTGCAGTCATCAGCAAATCAGCCTCTGCTGAGAAGTGGGAAAGTGACTTTATAGTGGTCCCATCCAACATTCAGGCCAGCGGGCCATGGGAAGTCAAAGCACCGAGGGAAAGGGGGATTGCGAGGGGGAGGCGCCCTCTCTATGCCGAATACCATTCGGGGTAGTCCTAAGAATTGTGTGAGCCGAGCCACAGCTTCTTGCTTTCTTAGCTCAGGGAACAGCCATTTTCTGCAGAAGGACGCTTTTGGCGGGGGGATCTACCATCTGAAGTACAACTCCCCCCCTTTTTTCTTTTTTAAATGAAAAATCGTTGCAATGCTGTCTAGTCTTTTGATCCAGCACAGGAAGCACGAATGGAAGGCTGCCATTTCTACAGCATCCCCCTTCCCTCTTTGGATCACCCTGCAGGGGTGGTGGGCTCTGTCTTTGCAGAAATGGGGTGGGCGGTTTGTACATGGGATTGGTGGAACAGGGAATGCACGGTCCTCCGGGATGGAGAGCGGGGCAAGAGAAGGCTGCGAGGTTTGCTTGGACAGTCAAGCCAGACAGCGGAGGGAAACTCAAAGCGTTGGGGGCTTCAGAAGGGTAGAATGTGCTTCAGAATGTGCAGCTCCTGGATCTAACATTGAGTGACATAAGTGACGTCAAGTTGGCCATGCCCACCTGGTCACATGACCCACCACCACCAAGCCACGCCCACAGAGCCGGTAGGGAAGAATTTCACATTTCACCCCTGATCCTTAGCCATGGAAGTTCTTGGAATACATTGGGTAGCAATCATTCTCTCTCAGTCCAACACATCTCATAGGATTATTGTTTCAAGGAAATATGGAATGATGGAGTACCACAGTTGGTACTTTGATTTCCTGAACAAAATCTAGATATGAATCTAATACTTTATTAAGTGACTGATTCTTTTGTTTCTATGGCAACCTATTTTGAAACAATAAATCTGGGCAGTCAGTTTAATACATCAATATAAACGACAAAAAACAAAAAACTACACACAGTAAAGGAACTGAGGATAAACCAAGCAACAGGGAATTAACAACAGTTAATGGGCCCAATTAATCTCCTGACTATCATGTCTGGGAGATCCACCATGTTTTAAAGCTTTCCAGTAGAGGAAAGGCCAGTAGAGTTGGGGGAAATATAATTTCAGATGGTATGGTCTTCAAAAGGATAGGTACCACAACAGAAAATAGAATAAATTCTAATTGCTGCTTATGTGGAAATGTAAAAGCAAATAAATTCTTTATATCGCAAAAGGAAATTTAATCTGAAAAAAGTATAGCAAATTGTGGGCAAGATACTTTAAATAATAAAAAAACTTAAATAGAAAATAAATTGGGAGCTGTAACATTCTGAAAAGTTTGATGCGTTCTGTTTACCTTGTGAATAGTTACTTCTTTATAGCTCTTCATTATAGATTCTTTAATATTTGTTGCTTGGATTAAAAGTGCTGCAAAGAAATGAGATCAGATTCATAGTTGGAATTTTGGTAAATAATTAAGGGATAAATATATCTGGAGAATTTAAAACTCTGTGATACCATTTGTTACTCTAATGGAAA
>JANHGD010006137.1:568127-581123 GCA_027560375.1 Imantodes cenchoa
CCCTCTTGCCACCCAAAAGTTTTGCTGTCCAGCTGCTTCTGCTGCTGTGCTCGGTTAGAAGTTTGGCTGTCAGCTTGGCTGTGAAAGTTCCAGATAACATCTGAACTTAATTCAAAGTCCAAGTCAAAGTAATCTTCAAAATTCCATTTTATTCTCGAAGCCATGCTGGCACCTACATGCAGGAAACCCGAAACTGGCTTCCCACCCCCAGGTGAAGGTTCATCTCCCTCATTGTCCAACCCCCCACTGGTCATGTTGCCCACTAAGATTGTGCCAGCGTGGCAAGTTCTCCTTTCCGCTTCCTCCCCGGCGATGGCACCAAGTGGCCTTGAACTTTTCGAAGGAATGCTTTGTTACTGCAGCTCTCTCATCCATCACCCCGCCCAAATTCCCATAAGCATCCAGCTGTCTACTGACAGTGTGGCAAGCTGGCAATTTCCCCCCAACTTCCACACCGGCTTGACAATAACACTGGAAAAAAAAGGAACTTACAAGCATTTTTCACAGGTATGACCGTTGCAGGATCCCTGTGGTCATGTGGTTAAAATTTGGATGTTTGGCCACTGACTCATATTTATGAGGGTTACAGTCTGCCAAGGTCATGTGATCATCTTTATGATCTTCTGACAAGCAAAGTCAATGGGGAAGCCAGTTTTACTTAACAACCGTGTTGCTGATTTAACAACTGTGGCAAGAAGGTAAAATGGGTCAAAACTCGCTAAACAACTGAAATGTTGGTCATAAGTCGAGGACTACTTGTAATGCTTTTCTGGCTATTCCGTTTGAGATACATACATAGATGGTAGTCATTATTTTCCAAGGACTTTTTCAGGGTAAATGAGATAGGTAGACTATCCCATTGTATCACTATCAGAAAGTTTTATTCCTCATCCCATCCCATTCCAACCCATCCCATTCCTGCATTAATTCTGATTTAAAAGAAAACCTTCTCCAAAATCCATTTAATCTAAATAGAGATTTTATTCTGAAAAATTTATCAATATTAAAAAAAAGTATATATTAGTAGACTACCATGAACTGCGTCACTATAATCTGATTGGTTCTCATTAGCCTAATACCCTGGTTGATAATTATATAACCCTTTGCAGAGAACAGTATGAAAAATTTGCTCAAGTATTTCATACGTGCTCATTACAAGAAAATGTGTATTTTATTCTGTCCTTCTCCCTTTATTGCTATGGTTTGTTACTGCTATTTTATCCAGAAATGAGAAACAACTTATACAAGTAAACAAGTATTCTAATTTGGAGGACTTCAAATTCACATATAACTGGTTAATCATATATTTATTATATGGGGAAAAAAACTTTCAGGTTAAATGATAGAATTAAACTCATTCCAATTCTACTCATGCTTCAAAAAGCCAGCAGATTGGAAATTAATAACCTTAATAACCTTATAACATAAGCTGTAAAGACTTTGCTGAGCCTGTAATGCTATTATGGATTTAGAAATGGCATTTCCTCTAGCTACCAACGGCATGGCTTCAGCACAACTATTTTCTCCCCTGCTTCTGAGAAATGCATACATAAAACTGAGTTTCTGTGGAGGCTTTAAGAACCAAACATTTTTCCAAAATATTGAAAAATGATGGGAAGTCATGATGTAATAACTCAGCAATCAGTAAAAAGCCTGAGGGACAAAAAAGTCAAATTCTGATTTTTACTTTGGCATATGGCTAAAAATGACATAAATGTTAAATCAAAGTTTAAATGGCTAAAATGTACAAGGAAATGTAAATAGAACAGAACAGAACAGAATAGCAGAGTTGAAATTTTTAAAGTTTATGATTCTTGTATTTTATTGTATTATATATGGCTGTACACCGCCCGGAGTCCTTCGGGAGCAGGGCGGTCTAGAAATATTAAATTATTATTATTATTATTATAAAGGGACATTGGAGGTGTTCTAGTCCAACCCACTGCTTAGGTAGGAAACCCTATAACATTTCAGACAAATGGTTATCCAAACTCTTTCCTAGAGTCTATTTAGTTTTGAATAAAATAAAATGAAATGAAATAAACAGAAATGAAATAAAATGTTTCCCCTCCTGGATCTCAGCATGTATCAATTGTTACATTTATTCAAATTTCATCCAATATCTAGCCATCATGATGTACTTTGAGAGCAGATCAAAGGCTTCATATATACCTTGCTTCAATTGTTATATTTTGATTTTATGGATAGTATAATGCAACGGAAAGTTAACAATGAGGAAAAAGAAGAAACAGCACAGTTTGCCGTGAATAAACAGTGAATTTCATTTCTAGTCTATGCAGAATTTATAAAAGGTTTCTGCTATCATTCTCTGATTCAAAATCACAGCATCTCCTTCAAACACGAATGAGTAATGCTTGAGAAATGGAGGCTATGACTCAACCGCCCAGCCTTCTGCAAGGCCTCAGGAGGCCATCCAGTGACAATGAAACCTCCAGAAGGGATTAGATGAAAATCTCTATTTTTCCTGTTGGATTTGCAATCAGGGGGCTTTTGGGAATCAAAACACATCCATTCCCATCCTTAAACACTCTCTAACTCTGGAAACTGGTCTGGAATCCTAATTTTAGTCCGCATGTTTTGTTTGGGGGGTTGAGTTAAAAGTGAGAATGGCTTCCAGTGGCTTCCCGTTTTTAAGCCCCTCAAAATCACAGAAATGAACTGAAGTAAACTTCCCAGATCGCTGGACTTCTTTTTTCACCTTGATTTTTTTTTAAAAAAAGACTATCTGTTAGTAGACTCTGCTATTTTGAATGTCACGGGCACAATTTCAGGATCCTGGGCATGGGGAGGACCACAGATGGAATATTGGGATTGTGTGCATCTCGTGGCCTGCATTTTTCACATCTCTGCTCTTGCCTGAACAGATATAGTGAGCTTCCAAATGTAATGCTGCGTTGCACATTGCTAATAGTTTTGCTGTTCTGCAAGTGAGAGCTGATTGCAGCAGAGCAGAATGTGACATGATTAGAAGCACTGTAAAAGAACTACACAACAAAATACACTGCATTTCCATGTTGCACTTTGTTCTGAACAGTCCTATACATCAGCAGATTATCAAATCCTAGCATTTCAATTTTGCCTCCAGATCTATATGCAGTTTTTACTATTGCATTTATTTTCACTTTATTCCTATTTTAAAATAGAATGTTAAACCAGAATTAGCTTTCATCTTTTTATTCTACGGTAGACCATGCATGTCTATATTTCCATAAAGCTTTACTTTAAGTAAATACCCTCCAAAGTATTTCGCTTTTCAGTGTTTACATTAATTATCTCAAGAGCTTTTCCGCATGGCAACCTTCACCTTGCTTATCTCACATGCATAAACTAGCTGGAAAAGAAGCTGGTTTCATAAATAGGTTTTGAGATATTCTATTTCTTCTGTTGGATGGCAGTTAAGCTGATGGGTGGATTCCTCTGCTCTCTTCCCTTTTTTAACCTCCCTCACACTTACGCCTGGACTAAAAAGGAAAACTTGATATTGTAGAGTTCAACTCTTGTCAATTTCACCTAGTTAAAAGAAAAAAAGAAAGTATGTTCTTTTGCTGAGCCCATCAAAAAGTAAAAGAGAAAAATTGTCACCATTCTACTATTCAGTACTTGGGCTAGGGTGGGGAGTACAAAGATCTGGCCTTTCACGACAGGGGCTAAATATGAAATGGCTGTTGAAGGTACAGAATAGTGACTGGGGGGAGAGATGTCTACCAGATGTTCCAGTGGAGACAGGAAAGCAGTATTTTCCCTGTGAAGCAAGGAAACATGGATGGAGGTAGCTTTCCAAGTAGGTTAGGGGCAATCCAAGGACAATGTCATTTTTTCCTATTCTCTTGAAATGATATGTTGTTATTCTTGTGCAAAGGCTAATGTCAGGGTTCCAAGTAACACCCCCAACCAAGTAAGACTCCGAGGCAAGTGGTTCCTCGAAGATCCATTTTATTAGAGATGTCATATTGGCACATCTAGGAAAACCCGGATCTGAAAGCTCCCGGGTTTTTCCCACCCAAAGGAAAGTCAAAGTCCCTTTCCCTGCACCTACATGTCCATCACATGGTCCAATCAGGTCACCATCCCAACTGGAGATGCCTCCCAGTCACACCCCTCCAGGTGCGGGCTGAACGTCCTTGACTCTCAGAGAAAAGAATGTTGTTTTGGCTAAATAATTCTACCAACTCCATGCAACCCCCCTCCCACTTTTCCACAGCACTAAGTGTGGCAGCCCTGAGGATCCAAAAGAAAAGATTGCCTCCAGATCCGACAGCTAGCAGGAAGTACAGATTTCCCCCCTCAAACTTTACCAAGAATTCGGTAATTCTTGGTAAAAGCCAGACAGAACCAGAAAGGATTTTTCCCCCTATTATATATCAATCAATCAATTATTCATTTGCTGGATTATTTTAACTGCACAATCATGCAACCCTTTGTATTTTTCAAGGGAAAACATCTAATACGTGCCAGCGTTCCAAATAGCATCCGAGAATTAAATCAGAGTCTGAGGCATGGCCTTCCTCAAAGTTCCAATTTATTAACAGAGCCAACACAACTGGAGAAACCCGAATCTGAAGTCCCGTAGATTTCTCCACCCAGTTTAAAGTTCATCCCCTGTTCCCACACCCTCAAGTTCATCACAAGGACCACTCTGGTTCTGCCAACGTGTCCAATCCTCCCATCAACTTCCGGGCAGGTGCTGAACAAAGGATGACCTTGAGTATCTAGAAGGAACTCTACACCCTCCTGCAACCGCCTCTCCTAAATTCCCACAGTACTATTACATTCTACATTCTATTATGTGGCAGGCCAAAGTCTCCAACTCAACCAATGGCTTCAGCCTGACAGTGGTTCTCCCAGCAGTTCTGGGGAACTCAGAGTGGGATCATCATAATCTTCTTTTAAAGATCCCATAATCCCTTGTGGGATGGAGTCTGGGCAACTGAATGAAGCTAGAATAATGTTTACTGGCCAGATGTCCTTCCTGTCGCCAATGAGGAGTTTTGTTCAGCAGATATATTCTCATTGTGTCCAGAGAGAGAAATATCTGCCTCTACCTAGGATCGAAGTCACAGCCTCCTGGTTGTGAGATGAGAGCTCCACCTCTAGGCCACCACACCACTCCAACTAAAAGCGGGATGTAGCCCATAAAATGGCTGGTATGAATGTGTGTTGTCGCCGGGGAGGTATTTTACTATTTTTATTTTTTATTATTTTTATTTCTTTTATGTTGTGCTTTGAGATCCTTGTAAGCCACCTTATGAGAGTAGGCGGCAATATAAATTTTCTTAATAAAGAAATCCTTTCCACTACAGCAATCATCTCACAATGGCCTAATGGTCTATATTTCTTTATCAACTATAGCAATAGCAATAGCACTTAGACTTATATATCGCTTCATAGTGATTTTACAGCCCTCTTGAAGCGGTTTACAGAATCAGCATATTGCCCCCAACAATCTGGGTCCTCATTTTACCCACCTCGGAAGGATGGAAGGCTGAGTCAACCTTGACCCGGTGAGATTTGAACTGCTGAACTAGCAGTCAGTTGAAGTAGCTGCAGTGCTGCATTCTAACCACTGCGCCATCTTGGATTTTGGTATCTGTATGCCTATATTAAAATATTTATTATGCTGTATCATGAAAAGGATGCAAGAGATGGAAAGTATTACTGAGATCTTAAACATTTGGCCACGCACGTGACTAAAAGATCTATGTTCAACTATGAGGAATTGTTCTGAATTTTCAAATAATTTAAAAATCAGACCTTGTAAAGAAGGTAATGTTTTAAAAAATTAAGATATTATTTATTAAAACTAAATGCCATTTTTTCTCAATCTCCAAGTGACATGTATACCTTTAAACAATAGTTTCCTGTCACTGACTTACACAAATTCAAATAAGATTATCCACAGTGAAGCAATGTGAGAAGAGGAGGATCTCAGAATATCATCTTCTGAAGTTGGAGAAAATGTATGCAAGTAATTTGTTTACAAATTATACAAAAAGAATCATAAGGTAGATTTGGAAAAAAAAAGAGAGAGAGATCAGTTTCAGAAGGAAAGAAATGCTGTTTTGGAAATTGCAAAGTACTGATTAACTTAACTTGAAAGATTTTATAGAATAATTTAAGGTTTTTATGAAAGATGTTCATCTTACAGACCTCTTTGGAAAACCTGTTTCAAAAAACCTGAGTCATATATATGAGTAAATGGTGAAATGGCATGAAAATGAGAAAACGTCAGAAAATACAGTATCAAGTAAAGATATGGATCAGCTGTAATACAAGTTGATAGCATTTTGATGAGAAATTTTGCCCAAGCATTTTATGTCATGTTATAAAATAAGACTGGGAGGGAGAACAGATCATTGGTTTAAAAAAAGATCCCATATCCCAACTTTTATGATATGTAAAATGTGAAAAATCAATGAAAACACATTTAAAAAAAAGATCTCACTATTTAATCATTTCACTAAAAAGATAATTTCAATTGCTAATCCCATAAAAAAAATACTCCAGTAGAAAATTTGATTTCTTTATGAAGAACTTGTGGTCACTGAATTTTTTTTCCGTTTTCATAAGAGAAAATAGAAATCAATCTTTTCTATCTTATAAACATTGTACATATTTATAATTGTTTTATAAATATATGTTTTCATTAAATTGTTGCCTTGAACTGCAAGATGGGCAACATTATAAAAGCAAAAAAAAAAAAAAAAGATTTGACATGTTTCCAGTTTTTAAACTAAAAAAATGACACTTTTTTACCCAGAAGTTATTCTGAAATGAAAAATATGAATGGTCCTTCAAGACTCATTAGAGCAGCATAAAATGGGTGAATAGTTTGATTCAGCGGTGGGTTGTTCCCAGTTCGGCATGGTTCTAAAAACCGGTAGTACCGGCGGCGGGAGGCTCTGCCCACCTGCCCAGGACGTTTCTGTGCATGCAGAAGCGTCACACAAGTGTGAGAGAAAGCCAGTAGTAAAGGGTTTTAGAACCCACAACTGGTTTGATTACATAAACAAATGTAAGCAAATAAAATATGCTGCTGATTTCTTTATTTTTGAGTTTTGTCCCAGACTAACTGCTTTAAAAAATGATAAGCCTAAGTAACCATTGTTAGCTTAAATTTGTCACCCCCATTTTTTCCTCTGGATAGTAGTAGTATCCGTGATGGCATTAAAGGAATAATTTTATCAGGACAGAATTGGACAAGGTACTTCCTGTGTAATGCCAAGCAACTTGTCATGTTATTTGGTTGGAAATAAGAAGCCTGGTATCTTTCAGACATTTGGGACTATAATTTCAATGAACCATTCCAATCACTAAATCTGCTGAGATATAATGGAAATTGAAGTCCAAAGTACCTGGAGGTTATCAAGCTGCTTGACCTGTTGGCATGCATGTTGAGGCCTAAATTGATATGCCAATCTATATAGCAGTTGATTATTGATCTACTTCTGTGCCTCCTAACCACCTCCTTCTGTAGTGGATATTTCTTTGTAAAAGAGAATTTCTCTATCTGCAGAGGTTTCAAGTGCATTATGTAAATCAGAAACAATTGATTTCACCTATAATTTGCCTTGTTAGTCCTTAAAAATTAGAAATATCGAAGTATTTAATAATTAGGATATACCAAGGTATTAAGAAACATTATTTAAATAAAGATGGAAGCAGGAGTCTTCAGACTTTGCAGTGTCATGGACCACTAAATTTCAGATAGGACTAACTTTTTAAAACACCTTGATATCAAAAATTAAGGAATCTGCTCTAAATAATATTATTTAACTGAAACAATGGAAAAGCTAAAGAAGTACATTGATTTTGGAAGGTCTGGCAGAGAACAGCATTTTGTAAATAATCTATGTTCTATCATTCTCTTTGAGCTGGAAATTTTTTACTGAAATATTATAATACTTGGGTTCTGGTTGCCTTTTTCAGAGAACTGATGACATAAGGAGAAATACCTTACTCTCTCTAATAAATGCAGAGGATGAAAGCATGAGTGGGAGGAAAACAAAACGTTAACTACCATCTCTCTCGCTCATTTTATAGTTCATTGGATACAAAGTTAGATAATTGAAACATTTTAAAAACCTTCACTAGTTAATAGACATCAATTACAATATAAATTTACTAGCCACATTTCTGTTTAGAACAGTGTTGATGTAATATAATTTGTAATATTCTGCTGGACTGAATATAGCAATGCACACATAAAATTGTATTTTTTAAAAAATGTAAATCCCAATTATTTACATCAAGTTCTGCTAAAAAAAAGAATTCACTGTGTTATTATTAATAGTAGTTCAGTACCAATATTACAAATAAGGTATAAACTCAAAGTATAGTCCTAACAGAATTTGAGTCTTGCCTACGCATTCAAAACCCAATCTCATTATAAGTGCTCTGGATTCTTGTGCTGATATAGCCAACTAAGCAGGCCAGGCTAAGAAGGAAAAATATGACTTTTTGGTTGATCTGACATATATGAATCAGTTTACAATTAATTCTCAAGAATCAGATCAAACCATTAGACTGTATCTTTGGGATCTCTGGGCATTTGGGAACCCCAACAAATCAACTGTATGGAGAATCATCTCCAAACCAGAGGGGAAATGGAGCCTCTACATCAGCGGTTCTCAACCTGTGGGTCATGATCCTTTTGGGGGGTCGAACAACCCTTTCACAGGGGTCGCCTATGACCATCGGAAAACACATATTTCTGATGACCTTAGGAACCAAGACACCAGTTACATATGTGAAGAGAGCAGCTACTGTGTTGAAAACAGCAGTATTGGAGGTAAAACGACACTTCATGAATTTTAATTACTGGGTAAATGTAAAATCATGTACTGTAAAATCATCAACTACTGCAAAAAAGTATCTGTACCAAATATCTGTTATATTAAGACTGTTGCCCATGCTACACCATGCTTCAAGACAAAATTACATTTATTTGTGATTAGAAATAAATATTTTACAATATATAATTACATATTGTTTTTGTGTTTAATCACTATGCTTTAATTATGTTCAATTTGTAACAATGAAAATACATCCTGCATATCAGATATTTATATTACAATTCATAACAGTAGTACAATTACAGTTATGAAGTAGCAATGAAAATAATTGTATGGGTGGGGATCACCACAACATGAAGATGTATTAAAGGGTCATTAAAGGGTCATGGCATTAGGAAGGTTGAGTATCACTGCTCTACATGAAGATGATGCAACAAAGTTGAGCTGATTTTCCCTCCTTTCTTCAAATGTAGAGTTTTGTTTCAAAATTCCCAAAGTGTTAACAGGATGTACTTGTAAAATAATTATGCTTGTACAAAAGGGCAAAATTCCAAATGAAATGCAATAACTCCAACAGGTATTGAAACAGGAATTGGGTAATCCTTGTAATAAATTGACCTTGCAATTGCAGCTGTGGTAACTCTGACGAGCTCAGTCCCCATGGGATCTCTTAGCAGGGATCTTTTCTAGCTCCCTTCCAGCTCCCTGTCAACAAGCCTGACAATCTGTCTGCCAAAAAGCAGGGGAGGCTTGGAGAGATTTAGGGGGCTTCCTTCTGCTAGCACTACTCTTCTTCTTCCAAATCTTTTGTTAGTTAAACTCTTCGTTGGTTTCTGTAACTCCTGCTTTCTTCTAGTTTCCCATGGCTTGATCCTGTGTACAACCTTCTGTTTGCCTATACAATCAGGCCCCTGGAATCAATACTTTCCTCTCCCACTTTTGAAGTTCCACTGGAGGTAGAAATCTTTGTAACTCATGAGTAGTATCTATGCTGTGGTAATAAGGAAGAAATTTCCTGTTTGCTTGTTTCAAAATGCCTTTTCTTTTTGTCTTTCTCTCTCTCTCTCTCTCTCTCTCTCTCTCTCTCTCTCTCTCTCTCTCTCTCTCTCTCTCTGCCTCCCCTCCCTGTTTTTATATTTCCAAAGATGGAGTTTTAATTTTTATTTGACTTTTTTCAAGTCTAGCTTTTTCCCGTTCATTCTCTTCATCCTTCATTCTATTCCCTCTCCTACTTCCTTATGAGTTCTAGGATGGCTAACAGTGAGATCTCAAATGTTTATGGGGGAAAACGTTGGGGAATCAAATGACACAATGTACAGCACGACATAATGAAATCCATGACTCAGATACTTGTATCCGATGTTGAGATTCAAATATGAAAAGCACAGGTTTGTGTCGTGATGTGCAACAACTGTTTCATCATTGGAATACCTATTTCAGTGATGTTTTCCACACTGGGTACCTTTGAGTCATCCAGCTGTGATCCTAACTTATTTTTGACATCTTGTAACTTAGCTTAACACCTTTAACATGACTTGACTTGTCTCCACCAATCCTAAATTGTCTACAAAGTGATGCTTTGTCTCCTCCCAACAGGAATTCATGTCCTGTATGCTGCTACTGATTTGTTCTTCCAGCAAAGTTTTAATCCTGACTCTAAATTGATTGTCCTAGGTCAATATCCATTTCTTGGATGCTACCACTCTGTTTCCCAGTATCATTTTAAACAAATTTCAATATGATCCCCAACAGGAAAATCCTTCAGATATTTTCCTACACTTCCCATGGCCTATGGACCTGCAATAATTCCTCTTTCCTTTCCAAGGCACTTCCAGTAGTAGTATATTACTAGCAGAGAAGTACTAGTCCTTTGACATTTTGGCCTTTTCAAAAGGCTAAAACATGCTCAAAAAGTGTCTCCTCCATGCAGAACACTGGCTAGAGATGCAAACTGTTCATATTGCAGAGATAAATATGGCAAAATTCAGTGTTAACCTATGGTAAGCAGCATGCCTAGAGGTAGTCTAACAGTGTTGCTGAAAACAGTAAGCACTTACATCCTCTGCTACATTTTGATATGCTTCTGCAGTTTATTCTTACCCATAAACATTTATAGTTGTTCATGCTTCAGTAGTTCAGGGGAAAAATTATAACCATCATCTTTGACTTAACAATTGAAACCTGAAGGGAATAATTCTACTCCAGTAGTGAAGAAATTCAGTTTCTATATACAGAACATACAATGTATGTTATGACATTGAAACAAATAGCAAGTCTGACATGACTTGAGAATACTTGGAAAGGTTAGGACCAAATAATATCATGGGATGTTTTTACAGCACTTTGTGATTCTCCTCCCCTCTCTATCCCAGCTCTCCCTCCCCCTCTCCCATTCTCCCGCTCTTTCACTCTCTGTAACTTCTCTTTCTAGTTTGTCCAAAAGTATGGAGTTTTCAAAAGTGATAAGAATATGTTGTTTAGAGAATAGCCAGACCATTCCAAGAAAGGTGCTGATGGGCCTTTGTATTGTGACCTAACCCAAGTATACCAGATAAAGCAATTAATATTTAACTTTAAAATAGATACCATTTCAGTTAAAAGAGAAGACAAAAGGTTTACCACTGGTAAGTTTTATTATCCTACCCTACATATTTAGGAGAAGAACAGGCAGAGTTAAGTGCATCATCAGCTCAGAATCATTCCATTACCACAAATGGTCCAAATCCAACAACTCTTGAATTCCATTGAATCTTACCTGGTGCCAATTTAGTATTGAATTTTACTTGACTAGATTCTTGTGTACAGACTTGAGCAATAAACCGTTCAAATTACAATTTAACAAAGGGTTCTGGTCCTTTCTGCCTGACACTATAAATGGATAGTTTGTTAAAAGGAAAGTGAATCTTGATCACAGGAAACATATTCCATTCTTCCTATTTATTTTCATGGTACCTACACAAATGAATTGTAACAGGGAAAGTGCTTTATGGAATGTAATAGATAAGGGAACCAAATTAACTGTTTTTGAATTGTTTTTGGAAACTAAACAGATGGATGGTAAATTTCTAGGAAATTTCTGGTCTGTAGGCTACAGAGGGAAGTTTTAAAAAAACCCATTCCCAAGATAGTACTGTCAAGAATTTAACTCAACTTCAAGGCATTTTTATTTTTATTTTATTTTATTAATATATATATATTTTAAAAAAACCTAGCCAGAAAGAAATGAGAAAAACAACACTCACCCACACCCACCCACGAAAAAACTAGAAAAGAGATTTACAAACTATATAAAATTGAATAAAAAATTGAAAGGATCATTAGATTAAAGTTGCATGCTGTATATAAAAGTGATCAAACCCATTATGAAAATCAGTATTTAATACTTAATAAATATGATAATAATCATCAGTCAGAATAAACAGTTAATTTAAGTTGCTATCTGTTAAAAATGCTACCCTTATTTAAAATAACCAAGAGCTAATATATTCAAATCTATGTTAAGAGAACTCAAACTTTAATGCAATATAAGTCCATATACAATTATAGTGCATGAAAGTTTTGTAAGTTAAATTAAATCCTGTATCAGAATTATTTTTCACTTATATTACTTTGCCATTTATGAATTCTTATAGTTTAGTTTGCCATTGTTCTGAAACAGGAATTATATGGGAGTTTTAGTAAAAAAAACACACCACCATAATGTATGTTAGTAGCTGTTATGTACATAACTAAATCCATAAACTTTGTACAAATGGAAGATTTCCATAATATTTCTGATCTGCAGCAGGCAAGACCTGCTCATGCTTTCTTAGAAGCTTGGCATATGAATAGTAGTTTAAGTGCATAAGCAATTCAGACTCTAAGTCTATAAATTATTACCTTCTTTCCAAGTGTCAAATCCCATATACTTTAATTAAAGAGAGTAATAAAACATAATAGAAAAAGAAGAGCTTTTTTTAACTCTAGAAATTAATATCAGTTCCTGGATTCTACTGGTTTAAACTAATAAAACTGGTGGAGATTAGAACTGAAATTGAATTTCTTATATTAATTATGTTAATATTGATTGTTTCCTGATTGCTTATTTGTAGCCTATGACAATCATTAAGTGTTGTACCTCATGATTCTTGATGAACTTATCTTTTCTTTTATGTACACTGAGAGCATATGCACCAAAGACAAA
>JANHGD010006137.1:730105-741450 GCA_027560375.1 Imantodes cenchoa
AGGTCTGGAGAATCGGTAGTGGAAATTTTGAGTAGTTCAGAGAACCAGTAAATATCACCTCTGACTGGCCCTGCCCCAATTTATTCTTTGTCTCCTGAGTCCCACTGATAAGAAGGAAATGAGGATTTTGCAGTAAACTTCTCCCGGAGTGGGGAGGAAATGGAGATTTTACAGTATCCTTCCCCTGCCACACTCACCAAGCCATGCCTACCAAGCCACGTCACATCTACCAAGCCACAGAATCGGTAGTAAAAAAAATTGAATCCCACCACTCATGTCCACGATTTTTCCGCAGATGGCTTGTTAGGCCTATACGAGCACAAACTGTTCTGCCACAGGTCAGGCAGACATGTGTGGGCACCATTGTTGCAGCATTTGCAGCTCTGGCTTTGCAGAGTGCTCGCTTCTCTTGTGCTATGGTTGTTTTTCTGTCCTCAGAAGTCTGGCAGCCTTAGTGGATCAGTGTGCACCATGTCAATTGATCTTGTGCCAGGGCTTCCCAGGAGGTGGTGTTGATATCCAGGGACTTGAAGGAAGCTTTCAACGTGTCTTTTTATCACTTCCTTTTCCCACCGTGCAAGCGCTTTCCTTGAGAATTACCATAGATGAGCTTGAGCTTACCATAGATGAGCTGCTTAAGGATGCAATGGTCTGGCATTCTTGCAACATGGCCTGCCCAGCATGTCTGGGCTTTCATTAGCAGGGTATGAACTGATGGCAGGCTGCTCTAGAGAGGACTTCTGTGTCTGGCACCTTGTCCTGCCACCAGATCCTCAGAATTCTACGGAGGCAGGTCATGTGAAAGTGTTTCAATTGCCTAGTGTGCCTCCTGTACAAAGTCCAAGTCTCACTGGCATACATCAGGGTAGCTAGCACTACTGCTTGGTAGACTTTGAACTTTGTAGCAAGACTTATTCCACAGTGGTCCCACACGTTGGTCAGTAGTCTGCCAAATGCAGAGCTTGCCTTGCCGATTCTGCAGTTGACCCCAATGTCAATTGTCACTGCATGGGAGAAGATGTTGCCAAGATATGTAAATTGGTCCACTGCTTGCAGCTTTTGTCCCTACACTGTGATGGTGGGCTCTTGGTGTTGGGCTTTTGGAGCTGGCTGGTGCATCAATTTGGTCTTCTTTATGTTGATGAGGAGGCAGAAATAATGATATCATACAAATTAATAAGTTACTTGTGGATACACGGGTATATTTCTAAAGTACATATTAATATATCAGATAACTTATCTGACAACTGGCAATGAGGTAAGCAGCCTTGGACATACATACATTTCTTTTTTGACACAATCCCAACTGAGAAGCATGAAAATTATGACATGGGGT
Source organism: Imantodes cenchoa (assembly GCA_027560375.1). Taxonomy (NCBI): domain Eukaryota; kingdom Metazoa; phylum Chordata; class Lepidosauria; order Squamata; family Dipsadidae; genus Imantodes; species Imantodes cenchoa. The sequence continues at coordinate 731,442 of JANHGD010006137.1, forward strand.
CTCATTGCAGAAATGTTCTTATTAGTGTGGAGACATTCATTAAAGACAGCAGCTCATTAAGTTTTGAAATATTATTAGCAGTGTGAAATGCTGTTTTTTTTAAAAAAAATAAACTTTTCAGTACTGCTAATGATTTTAAAATCTACTGCTGAAACTTTTCTAAGCTTTATCTTTTCATTCAAGCACTGACCATGTGTTTACATTTGATCTAAAACTTTTTTTTCTGTTCCAAGCCTCAGCTGCATTTAAAACCCAAAGTATTCTCAGCTAAAGAGCACCTAGATATTATTCAACACCCATTTAAATACAGATATATCCTTAGTTGTGGAATAAGCATTCCATGTTACCTCACACATCTAAATAATGACGTTAATTGGAGTGTTGGGGTACTTTCAACTGTAAAATATTTAGGCACCCAGTAGTATTCATTAAACAAAAATGTTTTTCATAGTGATTTGGCAAGCCATCAAAGGTTTAACCAAATTACATTCTTGTACTCAAACTGTTTATAACGCAAGATAATTTTTAAAATGGAAAAAATAAGTGAGAAAAAAAAAGCTTTTGAATGAAGTACCATCATGTTCTAGTGAAAAGTAATGTGAGGCTATCTCTATGAACAGAAAAAATACTGATCTGTCAGTTTCCTTGTAAAGTCTTCTGCACAATTTTCATAAATGCAGCATAACATGCACTGGAAATCAAAATACACATCCCACTCTGTTTTATCTGCTGTGGCCATAAAACAGAGTTATCTATATTTCTCTACTTTTCTTAAATGTATAAACTCTACATACTTCCAAGGAACTAAAAGCAACCTAAAACTACTACCATTTTCCCCCATTTCATCTGCACAATAACCCTTTGAAGTTAGGATCAGAAGTAGTAACTGATCCAGGGGCGAAATGCAGCAGATTCTGACAGGTTCTGGAGAACCGGTAGCAGAAATTTTAAGTAGTTCAGAGAACCAGCAAATACTATCTCTGGCTGGCCCCAGAGTGAGGTGGGAATGGGGATTTTGCAATATCCTTCCCCCAGGAGTGGGGAGGGAATGGAGATTTTGCAGTATCCTTCCCCCACCATGCCCAAGCCACGCCCACCAAGCTACCCCACACCCACCAAGCCATGCCCACAGAACCTGTAGTAAAAAAAAATTGGATTTCACCACTGAACTGATCCAACATCAAGCTGTGAATTTCATAGAGGATTTCATGAGAATCTTCCCTTGCATGCACATTCTAACCATTAAAAAGCCCTCAGGATTACTTCTGAACTATTTTTAAAAAATGGAAAATATTATGAACTTTATAACTATTTGTTATTATTGCTTGTTCCTTGGCCACATTCAGCTTCTTTCTCCCTTTCACATTTCGATTCTTCCTTCTCTCTTTTATATCTTACTTTGGTTTCCTATGACAGCATTATTAGATTTCTTCTCCAAACAATATGTCTAAATATGGAGTCACTATATGTGAGCTGGGCAGATATATATCTACATGTACATGTACATCTATATGAAATAAACAAATAAACAAATAAGCTCATTCATTCATACATACATACATTCTATACTTGCCTTCTTTAAATTTAGGACTGTTTAGTCCCAATTAAGATTATAGGGATCATTAATCATTACAATACAATTAATTAAAACATTGTATTGCTGAATATGTAAGTTTATATAACTTTTAACATTTAATCTAAAAATCATTGAGAGGAATATACTGTAAAACAGAAGGAAGAAAATGGTGAGAAGAGAGTAAGGAAGAGAAAGCTAAACTATTTTTTAAAAAGAAAAAAGCCAGATTTCCTTCACATGAAATTGGCACTCTCTTAGAGATAATAAGATAGCCAAGATTTTCCTTTCTTTTCCTTTAAGGCCTGCTTTCCTTCCTTCCTTCCTTCCTTCCTTCCTTCCTTCCTTCCTTCCTTCCTTCTTTCCAAAATTTCAGTATAGTTTTTCATATTTCCTGCCACAAAATGGATAGAAATTATACCACCAATTCTTTTAATAATTGTGATCAAAGGTTAGACATGCCCTCCCCCAACTGTATATGAAATCAAACTCCTCTGGTAGTAGTAGGATGCTATTATGATATTACACAAAATGGTCAGATTGATCATGAATCTGAGACATCTAAAGAAAAAACTTCACACATGGCCTAATTTTACCCTAAGCCTTAGCCAGCTGTTAGATGTGAATAGTGAGGTCAGGTTTCCTGGCAATACTATTTTCCCCTGATTGTTTCAAAACAGAAGGAACAGTAAAAAGGACTGAAACTGCAAATGTAATTCAATATCTGTATGTGTAAAAGGATCCATTTGGGGAGGAGGGTAAAAATATAGCTAACTTTATACATTTGCTGAGAAGGTCTGAACTGAATTCATCTGGGCGTTTTAACACAAGCCATTTCAGCCTTTAGGATGATTTAACAATACAGTTTGGGGAATACAAACCAGACTGAGTTGTGCTTACCAGGGACCCTGAAGAAATCAATTTAAAACTTGCTGGCCTCAAGAAAACCTATCTCGGTGCCCCTGGAGTGATCCTCCCTACTCACAATTGGTGAGGGCTTGCAACTTCTGTGAATTTATATGCAAGTCTGAACTAATCCCACAAGGCCCATCCCATTTCTTAACTTCAAAGAGAAGAACAAATCAAGGTGACTATCTTTGAGCAAATTGTTCCTCCCTCCCCTTTCTCAAAAAAAGTGTTTTCACCCCCCCCCCCCAAATGATTGCATCTTTCTGTAATTTTGTATTAGTTTTATTTTGCTGATTCTGTTCAGCATTCATTTTCCAGAGGGCTACCGTCCAAGATGCTTGCCTTCCCTAAAGGGAAAGAGGAAGAAAGAGGAGGTTACCACTGCGTGTGGGATTCAAAGTCTGTTTTGTGACATGCCAGAGCAAATGGTGCATACGAATTTCCACCTTGAGACTCCAGTGCCCTCATTCTAGACAAGCTACTCAGATAGAAACAAACAAGGCTTTCGCCATGAATAGAATTTCACAAATGAAGAATCTTAACGATTTATTGCCTTTCTAATTAGGCCCTTTAGGAACTTAAGATTTGATTCAAGAAAACAGTTTGAGGTCCCTGAATGCTTCCTGCCATTGATTTAATAATTTTGTGTGTGTATGTGCGATGTTTATTTATTTATGTGTTAGAGTTAGATGTTGATTTTCTTTTGTTGGTTCTGTCAACTGCAGAAAATATTTTCTAAACTACTGGGAAAAATTGGATACTTAAAATTCACTAACCACAGGCAGTGAAATGAAATACTTGGCAATGAAAAATGTTACGCGGACAGTGGGAGGACAAAATTTATCCTGCCTCACAGAAAAAACCCACATCATTGTTCTTTGGCATTTCATTCCCAATACTTTGATCCATTGTTCTATTTCTAATCTGTGAGGTCTTTACTTTCAAATTAAATGAAAGACTCAGAGTAAACGTCAAAATATTACCAGGTTTGATGCAGAATGTTATGCATATAGAAAAAGGAATTTTTTTACAATAATGCTTCTTGTTGTCAAATAATGTATTGGGTTGGGAGACTTGTGACTACGGTTATACTAACGAGGTCTGAGTTGATGACTGACTAGGAAACAGAATTGGGGTTTGTGATAGATGAAAATGAAACACATGCTTAACACAAAGCTATTAGGTATGCTAATTGCTAAAGTTTTAGGATGTTTCTAGTCTTAGTCATGTCAACCCTCTCTATTCTTGATTTTTGCAGGAATGAAAACTCATAGGACAAGAAAGAAGAAAGTAAAACTATTAAAATAATTTGAAAGGTTGATCAATTTCACGTATAGAAAAGTGGAAGATTGTTATTTTCTATCTTTCTATGCATATTTTCCATAAGCCTCTGGTAGACCATTGTGGAAACATAAAGCTTTTCCTATTTGATAAAAAGCTGGCCAGTGCTGAAAGAAGAATATTATTTGAACCTGATATAGACCTGACAGACATTCCTGAGAAATCCATTGGAAATTGAAAAACCATTGAAATTCAGGAAGGGCAAAACAAGATTACAAGATTCTAACTGGCCTTAGTCAAAAAAATGCCAAATTGGAATTGTTTCATTCCATTCAGTTGAAGCACTAGAATGAATCCTGAATTTGGAATTTACAGGGATGTCTGCAGCATGTGGTTGAAAATTCAAGATGAAGGCCAAAACAGAAACAATTAAAGCCCCATCTATTTTTTATGTGCAATATGCATAAAAGGGGGCACTTAATTTCCATTTACGTTTGCATTCAGCATATTCCCGGTCCATCCCTAATCCCAGATACAGAGCACACAAATCACAGCTAGCAAAAAAAGTTTGAGGTTTGTTTATTTATTAAACGTTAGTGAAGATTAACTGGTAAAATGCGACAAAAGGCAAAGAAAAAGCAAAGAAAGAAATCAGGGAACAATTTATGATGTCTACATAACTACCGAATATATAAAAGAGCATCTGAAAATTATATTATAAATAATTAGCATGGACTACTTCCAAGGGAGTGGCATTTGGGTATTCCAGTTTTATATACAAAACAGGTATAAAATAAGATACCTAGTGATTCCTCCTCCATTCTGTACTACAAAGAAACAATTTGGTGTACAATTTAGCTTTCATTGTTGAGGCATAATACTATTTGCTTCTTTGCAGCACTTTTTACACTCTTAGTTAGAACCCACCCCGATACATACATGTGTGTATGTATATGCATATGCATATGCATATGTATATGTAAGGTTGATACTATATGGAACAAAACTGTGACTGAATTGAGATGTCCTGCTTTGGATATCATGAAGCCTCCTCCCAGAAGGTAACAGGTCATGAAGAGGATGTGTAGCATCCCAGACAATACCGTAGACCCTGCTCAAGCATTATTTATATGCTATGTCCAGGATATATCTTGGTATTAATCTCTGCTCATTTGGGAAACAAAAGGAAAATGGGGAAAAAAACAAAAAGAAAATAAAAGGACCAGAACCTCCTCATCAGCACTCAACACCCAGATAACCAGAGATAAAGAACATAAAACGAATATATATAATGAGAGCAAACCCCACTCCCTACTAACACTGGTGATGTTAGCTAGTTTGGTAATGAAATGTCTGCAAGAAAACCCCCAAGCTCAGGGAGCACCATGGACCCTACATATATCTTGTTATCCATATTTATAAATTACAAAATTCAAGACGTTTAGAAAAAAGTAATTTATTTATTTATTTATTACTGGGATTTGTATGCCGCCCTCTTCACAGGGGATTCAGGGCAGCTAACAACAGGAAAACAATACAATGAACACAATTAAGAACAATCCCAATAAAATTAAAAAAGAAATACAATATTAAAAATCCCAACAATCATTCTTCATATGGGGCCAGACATTTCGGTGGTAAAGATTCACTGGCCCCAGGCCTGGTGCCAAAGCCAAGCTTTAGCGGCTTTCCTGAAGACTGGCAGGGTGGGAATGACACGGACCTCCAGGGGTAGTTGATTCCACAACGTTGGAGCTGCAACAGAGAAGGATCTGGTCCGTGGCCCCGCCAACCGACATTGTTTTGTCGACAGGACCTGGATCAGCCCAACTCTGTGCAATCGAACCGGGCAGAGGGGGATATGTGGTAGAATGCGGTCCATGAGATAACCTGGCCCTGTGCCATGTAGGGCTTTAAAGGTCAATACCAACATCTTGAATTGCGTCCGGAATACTTGTATTACTCAATACAAGTATTATACGCAGGCAATCCTTGCATAAAAGCCCCTAATTGGGACCACAATTCCCATTGCTAAGTAAAGTGATCATTAGGCAAAATATGTTACCCAGTGGTGGTATTCCCTTCCCTTCCCTACTGGTTCCCAAATGAGAGTGCGCAGGAGGATGTACAAGGAGAAACACCTTGTCAGCAGCAGAAGGAAGAAGATGGCAAAGATCAGCAGGGATTGGCCAAAAGGATAGAGATAGGTGGGTGAAGAGAGAGATGAAGTGCACCCTGCGGTCGTAAATACAGGTAGATTACTAAGCCCTTAGTTTTGATTACATGACCACGGGAGCACCACAATGGTTGGGACAATGGTCATAACTACCATTCGTTCAGCAATGTTGTAATTGCCGCCACTGAATGAATTATCATTAAGCAAGGACCACCTGTGGTATGAAGACAGTTGCTGCCATGATTAGGGATGGGGGAAATCAGAGTTTCTTACAAAAGAAGTGCCGTGAAATTATTAAATACAATTTCTACATTTGACAAGTGCATTTCTAAATAGCTGTAGCATGTTTATTACACTGTACAAAAAGTGTACAAAGTAAACGTTTTGGTAGCTTCAAATATTTGAAGAGCCCTATCAAGCAATGCTTTTATTCCAATCAACTATTTTGAGCCTGAACATTTTTCAAAACTCAAAGCTTTGTTTTGTTTGTATGTAAAATCCAAAACTCTTAGTAGATAGGGCTGGCTTTTAATAATGTTTTGAATTATCATGTCTTCATTAATTCTGACAGGTTCCCCGGAGCTATTAAAATAGAAATTCTTACGATCATTTTGATGAAGATTATTTACCACAACACAGAAGCTATGCAAACACTGCAGAACAATATGACAGTCAATGTAAGAGTGCTTAAAGACAATTTTATACATAATAGTCCCTAAAAACATTTGGTTTTGATATTTACAGTTTGAACAATAACATTTATCCCACCACCTTTTTAAAAACTTACATTGATTACATTAACTATGTATGAAAGAGAGAGACAGAGAAAGAGAACTGAGATGAGAAAGAAAATGGAGAGCAGCAGACTCAATGGTTTCTGCTTTCTGAATATGAAAAAGCAGGGAGCAAGTTGTCTAGTTTATGTTAATATTACCAGGCGTGGGTTCCTCCCGGTTCGGACCAGATCGCCCGAACCAGTAGCGACCCATTGGTGATGTCACTGAACTGGATCGACCGGTGCAGGTCCGCCATCTTTTTTTGTGATTTGTTAGCAAATTTTTTACTGTTTTGAAGTATTTTCCTTTTCTGCTGCTTGTAAAAGGGCTCTCGCACCTGCCCCTGGGTCTATACCGACCTTTATTCCTTCACCCGAAGCACAGTTGATCAGCTCCTCAGCTGTGTTTTGGGCTGATTCTAGCTACAGAGCATGCGCGAATATAAAATTGCATGAAGGAACGAGTGTCTGTGCGCAAGTGGAGCGTGCGTGAAATTTCGCAATGCGAACCAGTGACAATGGTAAGTGGAACCCACCTCTGAATATTACCCAACATAAAACATGATTGAGAAGGGTCTTTTAAAATGGTCTTTTGCTCTTAACTAAAAGGAGACTATGATATATTGATGGTGGTTTAATAATTCCCTAAGTGTTAGTAGATGGCACATTTTGTGTGCATGTAGAATCAGTCTTGACTCCTAGTGAGTGTGCCAATAAGTCCATGCGGTTTTCTTGCTTCCTACCTACAGCTAAGAAACAGAACAACCAGTCCAAAGTCATCCAATTAGTTTCTCTAGCTAAAGCAGGATGAAAACTCACATCTGCCTAAACCTAGTCCAACACTTTTACCACTAGACAAATCTGGCTCTTTAGTAACCATTGAGGAAGGTACAGTTGCACATCTGGTACATATAGTACATCTGGTAATTAATTAATTGGTTATTCCTCTGTGAAAATTGGTGGTAAAAATGAAAGGTAGGTCTCATGAGACCCTAGAAGCTGGATACATTTTTATTTTTTGCTTTTGTAACTCCTGTTTTATCGTCACCATATTTTTCTTAAGTGTCAGTCTTCTTTTCAAGCAATTATTGACCAAAGCTGGACCTGCTAAGCTTCAGGAAGACTTCTAATTCATGTCTTTTCACATCATGCCCTATCTGCCAAAAAATACCACTATCACTGTTTCAACTATATGACAGAATGAGGCAGCCAGCTTACAAATAATGTGGATAGCTTAGGGATTACCCAAGAGGTGGACGCATGTGCAGGCCACATGTTGTTATCTCGGTGGATACTATCCCATCACTTTGTTGAAAGAAAACGACATTTTGCATGGAAACCCCACTTTTTTCTTTGTTTCAAGGCAGCCAAGCTTGTGTGTGGAATAAAATGAAAAATGAGAGAAGACACGAAATAAATCCTTCCAGTGGTAAACTGTAAAAGCCGCTTTGTCCCTTTTTCTCCTACTGCATTTGGAGAAAGATTTACCATGGGTAGGTAGACATTTGAGGACCTCGTTGCTAAGAAGGGTAGGGAGGCTATGATCCCAACTTATTCTCCAAAGCTGTTGAAATTAGAAGACAGGTACTCAGAGGATCCAGAGACAAAAATCTCTGCCCATAAAAGCCTCTTACTACTTTCCGGCTGAACTGCTGTGGACAGAAATGCTCTTTGCTTTTAAGCAACTCACTTAGGACTCTGTCAGATTGATGTACTAGTGGTACCGTTTCATTATTGGTGTCATGGCCACATGGGCTTTTAGCCAAGTAAAGCCAATCTGTCTTGTAGTGATAAGCAGGTGTCAAGCCCTGCAATAGCTGGTGAGACCTGTGAAGTAAGAACAAGGCAGATTTCAATAAGGTATTTTTAAATACTTGCCTGGGGTAAATATAAAATTCTGGAAACTGTAATAGGAATTTTCAATTTATAGTCAATTAATGAAGGTGGAATCTCCTTGAATGCTCTTCCCCAGATGTCTCCCCCCTTGGGCTGATTTTTGGTTTATGAGATAATCTTAACAACTGATTTGATCCTGCTTTTCTAGCCCCTCCACAATCTCTCATATCACCACACAACACAGCTGTAGCAATGATGCTTGACTATTTTGCCCTGTGAAAGAAATAGAATCCCAAGCCATATGAATACAATTCATAACTGTTGCAAATGGCCAGCCAATAATCACAAAACTGCAGCTTTCCTGCCAATCTAAATAGTAGAAAGCATTTAAATTTGAACACACACCTTCCCTCATGTATGGGCTGCTTAGCAAATGATTTCAACTGTTCATTTTCCAGAGAGAAAACCATTCTAAATATTTTTTTCCTGTAAATGATTTATAGTCAAGTAGTTTGTAGAAAAATCGGCAGTGAAAATACTACCTATACCAAGGAATGCATGTCTAAGAAGAAAATAAAGTATATCTTAGAAATCCAGAATTAAAATGGTATTTAAACATGTCAATTTCAAAAACAAGTCCTTTATTTTAGCATTTAGCGGAAAATACTATTTTCATGTAAAAGAACATCCATTGCATAGCTCCATCTCATTCTTTGATGAACTCCAAACTTTTTTCATCTGGCATTGTTCCTGTACTTCTGTTTGTTTGAAAAATGGGAACACAGCACAACTACTTTATATTCTTTCAACAAATAAAAGAATACAACAACACATTTGCAAATGTTTGGAATCACTTCCTATCCTCATCAGTCACAGCAAAGAAACATAAAAAACCCCTCATGAATTCTTTATCGAATCCAAGATAATAAATACAGAATTATGCAAGCAGACTAACATGTGCCTATTGGCCTATATTTTAGCAGGGTATTGATACCTCTTTTCTTCTGCACAGCAGATTAAAGGCAATCCAATCCCTCACATTGAAAGCATGTGCTATTTCCATGGGTGAGTGATTTTGAAGTGCAACTTCTAAAGACTGATGATAATTAATAACTCGGAAATGTGTCTCTTTATTTAATTAGTGATGTATTTATTTTTATGTCAGAAAGGAAGAAACCACAAAGGAATTAAATTGTGCATGGTTGTTCACTATAAGGATTCTTGAGCTACCTTTTAACCATACCAACAAAGCTGCTTTCCAGGCTTTGTACAAGCATTCAAAAGATATTATATATTTTGCCCTCCCTTTATTTACACACATCAGCAAACACAAAGGCAGTGATGATGTGCTGTGTTCTTTGAGTCAGAAAATTGTTTGGCAGCTGTTAGATAGGGTGAATGGAAGAGGCAGACAGAAGTGGCTTCAAAACAACAGCTCTTTATTTGGCAACTATTTACA
>JANHGD010006137.1:862458-874370 GCA_027560375.1 Imantodes cenchoa
ACCTACCCAGGCTTCATGCTCTGGAGAGTCCAGAGTATGATACCATAGTCTTTCAAGACTGAAGGATGCCAATGCAAATAATGTTTTATTAATGCTTTTATCTTTGTTCAGTTTTTATTTTTTATGATTGTAAGCTGTCCAGAGTAAGGTAAGATGGGTGGCCATTAAATTTTATAAATAAATAAAAACATATATAAACTGTAGGAAAGAAAGTAATGTGGAAAGTATGCTAATAGGAGGGTCCTTCAAAATATGCACATAAGAATATGTAATGTAAATCCCCCAAAATATAACCGAAAATGTGGATATTGTGAATTTATGTTTTCATATACACAAAAAACTACGCTGAAAAACCATACATTTGTTATGTTTTTAAGATCCATACATCATTTTTACTAAACTTATTCAATGACACAATCAGAGTGCTAAAAATATTAATGCATTGGAGTATCATCATTATATTAAAATAGTTAAAAAGTTCAAAGGGTAACAGCTTTAGTTCTTGCTTGAGAGAATAAAATAGAACCCATAGAGATTTGAGCCATTCCATGGCAATCTGTTTCATTGTTCTACACCTCTTACTCTTAGGAAACCTCTCCTGATGCCAATTAAAAACTACTTTATTGTAATTTTTTTGTCCCATTTTCTGGAACAACTCTGAACAATTCTGCTCCATTTGCTAGTCCTTCAGATATTTGAAGGTAGCTATCATGCTCCCCATAGTCTTTACTTCTGCAGATTAAGAACATACTACATTTCTAAATATTCCTGACAAGTTTTTCCTCCCAGGCCCCTTTTAATCTTGCTCGGTTTCCTTCAGATATGCTCCAGTTTATCAATGTCCTTTTTAAAATGCAATACCCCAAATGGGATGCAGTATTCTAGGTATCGTCTGACAAGTACAGAACAAAGTAGAACAGTGGCTTTTCTTGATCCTGAGGCTATTCCTCTGTATAGGCAGTCTAGGTGGCGTTGACTTTTCTGCAACTGCCTAAAACTGTTGCCTCATGTTCAGACTATGATCCACTAAGACAGGGGTCCCCAACCCCTGGTCCATGGCTTGTTGGGAATTGGGCCGCGCAATCGTTGGGCAAGCTCTTGAAGATTCTTTTGTACAAGCAGCAGGCGAGCGCACAAAACCATCCCCCGCCCCGCTGCCACCACTGCTGGTCCACAGAGCCAGAAAGGTTGAGGACCCTTACACCAAGACACCCAGATTTTTTTCTGCATGTGCAGCTGCTCACAGTGAAATAGGATTCCATTACTATAATTACCTACTGATATCTTTCTCCTTCCAGGAATTAATCAATTCCCCTTTTAAAGCTATCTGAAGTTTATGCGTATGAAGTAATTTATTCTGTCTGCTCTGAATCCAACAAATGTTTGCAAAAGCAAACACCTGCTCTGTTCTCTTTATGCACTTTGCAATTTTATAAGCTGCTTTAATGTTCCCCCTTGGATAACCTTATTTTGCTCAATATAAAGGAGAGTAAAAACTTCAGTTGCCCCTCATAAAGCTGCTTCTGTAGTCTCTGTATGCTCTTTTCTGTACCTTCTCTACCTTTTAAATGTCTGAAAGATTAAAACATAGGTAGAACATTTCATAAAAACATAGAAAACGGAAGGCAGAAAAAGACCTAGTGGTTCGTCCATCAAGTTTGCTGTTTGACATTTAAAAAAAAATATTGTCAGATGATGGACACGTGTCCTTTGCTGTACATACCTGCAAAGGTAATAAATGCAAGGATTGGTCACAAAGTTACTTTTTTTTTATCACTGTTGTAACTTAGAATGATCGCTAACCAAAGACTATCTGTACGTCTCTTGAAATAATTACGGAGGGAGAGCCAACTGAAATTCATATGCCACCTGAGTTTTCTTTGTGAATTATTTTATTTCTTAAAGCTACTACTGTGCTAGGTCCAAATTTAGAAGTCACCACACTGGAGGTGCTCAACCTTTTTCTCTAGAGAAAGAGGACAACCTGTGCTAAGTCACTATTCCGTCTTGATCCTCACTATTTGCCTACTTGGAATTGGGAATCATAAGCACAACTAAAAGTCAAATGTCTCCAAATTTTGGCAATGGAGTCACCTACCAGGCAAAAGCCTCAACAAATGGGCAAACACACTTGCCTCTGACAATGGCTCTAACCCCAGAGATGGAGCTTCTTTAACCTGGTCTATTTTCTGGTGTCCTCTAGAGGCCATTTTTTCTCTGAAGTTCTTGCTTTGTGTAAATCCTATTAAGGCCAGGTAGGAAAGAGAAGGAAAACAATGGTTAGGGAGGAAGGCCGCTTCACCCCTTCTACACTGAAGACCCATTTCATCTCTGTGAATTTAATCTTATGTCTCTATGTGAAAAAGGCCATTTCATCTCTCTTTTAATCTTGTTTCACAGCAGATGAAAAAAAATAAAATAAAAAGATGAGTATTTTCCCAATCGCTCTCAGTTTCATGCTATTAGATATAGTCTGACATAAAAGGGAACTTAAAGCAAAGCCAAGATTTTCTCATTTAAAACAATCACAATAACCATCCTCTCCCTTTGTTAGCAGATTGCAACGAAGCTGCAATTTAGCATTAACTCAATCTAGTTAATTACACATAGATTCACAGGATGCTTGGCATGCATATGTACATGAGATTAGAGACCTTGAGGTCACTTAAGCAGCTGTTTACAAAACGTACCACCTCTCTCCCATCCAAAAATAAACTGCATATATTAACATCTGTTCTACATCCAAACGCAGCCTTTCTTTTCCAAAAGGTTTGGAACAGCTGTAAATTTACCTTCAGTGTAAATGCTCTGTTATATTCAGTGTGAAATGCACCATCTCTGTAAAGAAGAAAAACAGTAATTAATTTTAGCAACCCCATTAGAAAATCACGCAGCTCTTTATTCTGGCCAGACTAAATGAACTTTTTGTCATTTTGCAAGCCTGTGCAAAACAGAACAATGAAAAACAAGTTTTTGAAGCAAACAGGTCTCTAATGGGCAATCTCTTCCATAAGCCTTAATGAGACCATTTACCATAGACCAGGTTTAGGGAGTGGCAGATACCCAGGGGAACTTCCATTAACAATGCACTGCTCTGTTTAGGCAGCTTAATCCCCACCGAACAAAAGCAGACATTTGCTCTGAAATCAATGAACTGATAAAATACTTTTAGTTTATTTAGGAAACATTGGTAGAGACCACCTTACTGAAATGAATCAAAGAGCATATAGGCAGCTCAAAGTAACTCGAAGTGTTGGTATTAGTTTCTGAATCGTTTTTCCAAACGTAACTGTTTTTTAAAACACTAGTCAGTTCAAGATCATATTGACATTATTTTCCTTTTTTCTTTCACACCAGATGGGAAAAAAGAGATAATTTCCAGAAATCACTTTGACCCTCTATTACTGCTGCTCGTACTGGAATAAAAAAAGATTATGTTATTGAGTAATGTCTATCTGTCAACCATGATTCAACCAGATAAGACTAAAATTCAGGCAATAAGGAAACAAATGAGCTCACAAAAGTAAAATTAGACCAGCGCAACAGTGACTCACCAAATTGTGTCACGTCGTCGTTCCTACACCCATTAACTTGCAGCTCTCCAGAAGATATGAGGCATCTTCTATCTTGCTGCAGGAGATGAGTATAGAGAAATAGTTCACAGGGAAGGCGGGGCTGAGCTTGATAAACCACAGATCATACAGACCTGGTTTTAAATCTTAACACTACAGCTAGTTATCAACTCGCAACAGTTCATTTAGAGACCATTCGAAGTTGCAATGGCACTGAAAAATGTGACTTATGACCGTTTTTCAAAGTTACGACATGTGCAGCATCCCTAGGATCATGTGATCAAAATTTGGATGCTTGGGAACTGGTTCATATCTATGACCATTGCTGTGTCCCAAGGTCATGGAATGACCTTTTGTGACCGCCTGACAAGCAAAGTCAATGGAGAAGCAAGATCCACTTAATCACCAAAGACTTAAGGTTGCTAACTTATCAACTGCAGTAATTCAGTTTACCAACTGTGGCGAGAAAGCTTGTAAAATGGCACAAAACTCACTTAAGAAACACCTCACTTAACAACATAAATGTTAGTTGTGGTCGTAAGTCGAGGGCTACTTGTAGTTGTGAAGTAGACCTCTTCCTGCTAAGGAGAAAGCCTGTATGAAGAAAGTCTATGGAGATTCTCAGTCATCCTAGTCTTGGGTTGTCCCAAAGGTGTTTTTTTTCTCTCTGTAGAAGTTTCTTGGGTGAGAAGAGAACATCTTCAAGGAAAAACAAAGTCCAGTTGCCTTTTGAAAAAACACCTTTGGGATTGGATGGCCACACGCAACTCTTCTCAAATCCCTGTGATCCTAGTACCAATTTGGGCACATTTCACTACCAAGACTCAGACCTGAACAGAAGTAATCAAAACCGCCCATGCATTCAGGGTGTATTTCACAATCCCCAAAAAACCCAAAACATTTGAATCACAACCAAAGCTTAATTAGCCAAGCTTTTTTTTTCTCTCACCATGGTCAGCTAGGTATCCTTAGAAACCTCAAAAAAAAATTTGAAGGCAATAACTCTGATTCATGGTTGAAATACCCAGACAAGTTCATGCATTCGGCTAAACCGTAGACTGCTTTACTTGGCCTTAGAAGGCTGAGTGAATCTAGTCATGACCAAATAACTACCGTATGCTTAAAAGCACGATGCAATGCTAATTATGCTTTTTTTTTTAAAGTCACTACAGTGAATGTGAGTAGCCCTCACCATTAATAATGAAGTTTAAATATAGCCAACAACATCTTCCTCCTCCTATTTTCCCTATAACAACTCTGTGCGGTGGGTGGGCTGGCTGAAAATGATTCAGCTGGCTCTGGGATTGGAATTTGTGATCTCCATAAATAAACAAACAAACAAACAAACAAACAAACAAGCAAGCCACTGCCTAGCCTTTTGAACAAATCTGGTTCCCTTGCAGATACGATGTATTTCAAATTCCATAATCCCATATTGGTTGAGAATTAAGAACTCGATGTCCAACATACCTGAGGAACATTAAGTTGAGAAGAGCTGTTTTATTATTTATCAGAATGTAAATCTATGTATTACTTAGATAAGAAACGAGAAATACAGTTTTCCTCCAAAACAAGACATCCCCTGATAATAAGTCCAATCAGGCTTTTGAGTGTCTGGCAATAAGGCCAAGTGCTTATTTCAGGGTTCAAAAAAAAATATAAGACAGGATCTTATTTTCGGGGAACCACAGTGGCATATCCTCCTTCCATTCTCTTAAATGTGAGAAAATACTGTAGAATACAGGTCTAGGTATAGGCTAAATTTCAAATTTAAACTGGGCATATTGTCTGGGGATGATGGGAGTTAGGATACCAATAGATGTAGAAAAATTACATTGGGAAATCTAAGATATTTTAACCCCAGATCCAGCGTGTGAATATCAGGTTCTGTGCCTCTTCAAAAATTGCATAAGCATCTTACGTCTTAAAGATCTTGTAAACTTATTGAATAACTCAAATGCACCAAACTCAGCCCGAGAGTTTAGATTAGATCTAGATTCACAACAAACAGGAAGCAGATCTTAAAAATGTAGATGAGATCATGCGATATTGGGCATCAGTATTTAACACAAGTCCATGAAGTTTTCCCTGGTGCCCTTTCATAATCTGATTTAATTTACTCAAGTGCTTACAACTGCTGATAGGGTCCAATTTGTTCCAAAAGAATTCTCAAGCTTCAGAGAATTATTATATTCATCTCACTTCCATTATGAGGATTGGTTTTTAAAAATTTGTTTTCAAAAGCTGTCCACCAAAGCAGAGATTGTAATTCCCAAATAGGGCATAATTCAGTAAAGACAAAGCACTTTGAGAACTCTCTCTCCCTCTCTCTCCCCCCCCCTCTCCAGAATATGGATGGTTTTGCTCCTATTAAAATTATAGCATTGTGGACATTACAAACAGATCATGTTACAAGTCAGCATCTCTGTCTTACAAAACAAGCTTTTTACTTGTTCTGCAAAAGAGTCCCATTAACCACAGAGCCAAAACCAAGAACAACTATTTCCAAATTGTTTCTTGGGTAGATATTTGGCCAAGAATTTTATGTACATAGCAGGGCTTAGTATGGGGGTGGGAGAGGTTTGCTTTATTTGGTTAAACATTTCCAATATTCCAAGCATGAAGATAACACCATTAGATATCCTAAGAGTTAAATCAATACTAATTAGTTACACATGTGGGCCACTAAGAAGTTTTTGTGTGCCACTGTAACAGAAAAAAATGCATGAGGTTTTTGATTTTGCTTTCAGCCACTTAAAAGTTAAAAAAAACACAAATCAAACTGTCACAACAGTTTGTGAATATCACACCACATGTCAAGCAGATGATAAAACTCTCCTGGATTTAAAAGTCTTGCACCAAATTAGGAAAAAAAACGCAAAACACCCAACACATTTGTTAAGAGATTGGAGATAGCTAAATGTGTTTACTGTAGTTGCAAATAAGCCACACAGAAGTGAAAGGAATTCACCCACTTGAAACAGACTTCAATATGCTGCCTTGGAAAAAGTACATAACATTAACCATTTGAAGGAATGTAATACCTTTTCTTTCCCCCCAACTAACACATCTTTTAAAGAAAATTATGCTTTAGTGAAAAAGTCTACCAATGCTACTAAACATGATTTTAAAGTCTTAGAGAGGGAAATGTTCAAACTCTCAAATTTAGATGAATCAAATTAAAGAATCTCCATGTTCATATCACAAGGGGCCTTCTACGAAAGGCAAACAAGAAAATAGATACAGGAAACAAAAGAGATTTAAAATAAAATTTGACCTGATGGCATTTAAAAAAAAACAGGATCACAACTGATGAGTTATCTATGCACAAAAGCATGATGACTTCATCCTTATTGGCTAATACTGCATTCCTGCCAGGAGCATTTGATAAGCATTAAAAAGCATTATGATAAAACATATCAAAAAAAAGCATTGATAAACATAACACTATCTATGTAAAATACTGCCAAGATCCATAAAAGAATTCTTAACTAGTGATCTGGACTGGGTTTGAATTTAAAGATCAGAGCTGGGGGAAAATATAGACTTCAAAACAGACATTATCAGCCAGAAGCCCATGTATTTAAGTAATAATAGAGAGTACCTCATTCAATTTTGCATTGCATCACCCGGAAAGAGACAGACACAGAAAGAAAGAAAAAGAGGGGAACAAATTGTTCTACCTTATCCAAGAATCATTTCTTCCTCTGCACCCACTGGTAAGCTATGCAAGCTTCTACGTACCACTAAGTCCCTCCAATTATAAACAAGGCAACTCCAGACCACACTGAACACTAGGGCAGTGTTTTAAGACCAAGCAAAACAGCCCCAAATCCTGCTGCCAAGGTCAATTGTGGGAGAGTCCTAATTGTAAGCTTGACATCAACTTACCACCCACAGAAGGCAGGAGGAGGCAAAGGTTAGAGCAGCAGCTTGTCAAAAAAGCATAAGCTGCGTGAGGCTTCGGAGACCAAGGCCCAATCGCTGCAGCCAATATGATGTTTCAGTTGAATGAAGGGAAAAAAAAGAGGTGGTGACAGAAAGAAAATCATCACGAAAGCACCTCCCACCCCCTTTGCAAGCCTTACAAGTAATGCTTGCTAAAAGAAACTTTCTTGTCCCAAGGAAGGTTTGTACTGCTTAATCTTTTTTTCTCCCCTTTATGAAATAAAATGACCTGGTGCATGTTTCAGGTGGAATATTTGGAGATCTTTTTCACACCAGCGTACGTCAGAAAGTAATTGACGCAATCAGGAAGAGAGCTCTTCCCTGTGCTGTTTTGTATTTGTTTTTAACCTTTCAAATGTAACAGTTTAAAAATATCTGAAAAGACCCTGCAGTTATTCATATGGAAGAATTTTATCAGATATACCTCACTTATTAAGAAAAAAGAAATTTGCCTCAAGGACAGTTAGCAGCTGCGAAGAGCAATTAAATCCTTTGGACAGTGGGAAGTGTTAATTGTCAGTATGAAATGGTTGCTTTTAAGACAATCACCTGTTATTATTTTGACCCATCAAATTAATCATCCTTCCCACTCTGACTCTCCCTGAAATCCACTTAATTCTCCTTTGCAAATTTCTGTAGTATCTGGGTTTCATTTCATTTCATCTTTGGGAATTCTTAAATTAATTTTTAAAATTATGATCATACCTTAAAGTGCCTCAACTGGATATAGCTAAGTTGTTAGACTTGTTCCACACACAAACTGTTAACAGTCAGATATCCTCTATCTGTTTGTCCACCTTTAAAAAGATTCTTCCTATCATTTGATAGAATAGATAGATAGAATTCTTTATTGGCCAAGTGTGATTGGACACACAAGGAATTTGTCTTTGGTGCATATGCTCAGTGTACATAAAAGAAAAGATACATTTTTCAAGAACCATGAGGTACAACACTTAATGATTGTCATAGGGTACAAATAAGCAATCAGGAAACAATATTAACATAAATCGTAAGGATATAAGCAACAGGTTTTAAGGTACTTTCCGATATTGGGAGATGAATAAATCTCCTTAAGCAGTGTAAGTTCTACTGAGTTCAGTGCAGATAGGTGTACATAGAGTTAATGAGTATTAGGGTTCAACTTTTCAACTCTCGATGATCAACATTTAAATTTGGGAAATTAAAAAATTCCAATTTGATGTAAAATTCTATCTCATGTAAAAAAAAAACTCCTCTATGATATTAAGAAAAAGGCATTTCTGTTAGGAACATTCCTATTTTTGTCATAGACTGCATACCTGAACAAATAGTTTGAATTCTATATTTTACTAATCTCCAGCCTGAAATGAATCCAGCCTGAAATGAATCCAGCTGATCAAGATTGAAGCAGCAAAATGGTATTGGCAGATTAGGATCCATACCAGTGTATATTGCATAATTTTGGCTCATGTGATCTTTCTGCAGTTTGTAGATCCCATGAATACAACTGTAATGAATAGGATACGTCATTCAGAGGTAATATTATGAATACACAATTAACATGGTTCATACTGCTTGTAAAATATTTGTAAGTCCTTGATGTACTATGGATAGCTCTGGTGTGGGTTGCCTAAAATCTACAAGACTTTCTCCTATTTGTTATGGTTCAGCAAGAAGTCCTTTTGGACTGCTTTCAAGGAAGTTTACTGTTCATAAGTCTACCATTTTCTGATGCTATCTTGACACACCACCAGCAATTATAACATAATATGAGTACTTTCTAAAGGCATCTTATTCTTGAAAGACCATTAAAACTCCTGGAATATTTTTTTTTCTCCCAACTAGAAGTCCACAGTTCAGAGAACAGGCCACCCACACGAGTAAGAAAAATTTAAAAATAGTAAAATTATGTTGAAATCAGTAGAAAATGCCTACATTCTGCCCACCCCAGCTGTAATCACAAGCACCCTACCTGAATGCATTCCCATCGTTGTTATTTTTGTAGGCAGATGAGTTGAAATGAAAGTGAATAAATAACTCTCTAAGCAGGGTCTTTTTGAAAGAGGTATTTCTTTCACAGTGGTGAGTCGCTCCCTAAACACCTACAAAGGAAAGCTCTGTTGGAAGGAACCACACAGAATGGAATCCACATTCTGTGATATTTTGATTCTCCAGGGAAGGGGAAGGGGTGAGCTACCCTCTCCCCATGTTTCCTGAACTTTTTCGTGAGCCCTCAAATGTTTGTACAGCGAATTTCTAGCCCTTTGATGGGCATCCCTCTTCATTCTGCCCGGCTCTGCAGCATGGTTAGGATCCAAAGAACTTCACAATCCGGGCACTGTGCCAAAGGCCACTGAGTTTGTGTTTTACAAACATAAGCTGGTCCCAGCTCTTCCCCACATCTATGTCTTATGGCAGAGGTTTTCAAACTTTTTCAAGCTGCCGAACTTGGACCTCTGATCTGAATGGTATATTTTTTCATGAGAGAACTTGCCCTGCACTTTCAATTCGTGTGAAGCTTTTTTTTCTCTCTCTCTCTCTCCCTTTAGTCTCTCATAAAACTCTTCTACGTTCTTATGGAGAGAACATAGTTTGAAAAATCTGCCTCAACTCATCTTCTTTGCCAAACTAAAGGGGTCTTTTTCTCACAAAAGATAGCTTTGTACATGGTTTGCTCTTCAGATAGAACGATAGAAAATCCTACTGCCTGTACTTAACCTCTCTGGCCAGTGGTGAAATCCAATTTTTTTACAACCGGTTCTGTGGGCGTGGCTTGGTGGTCGTGGCAGGGGAAGGATACTGCAAAATCTCCATTCCCTCCCCACTCCTGGGCAAAGGATACTGCAAAATCTCCTGGGGCCAGCCAAAGGTGGTATTTGCTGGTTCTCCAAACTACTCAAAATTTCTGCTACTGGTTCTCCAGAACCTGTCAGAACCTGCTAGAACCCTGCTCTGGTGTGATTAAATTATCTTGTTCTGTCTTGACTATTGATTACATATACTGTACAGATGTAGTTGTCGCACCAAGGGCATTCTGAGTTGAGATCAGTAGCAGACTTCCATATCCCCACATGATGTTGGGTTAGTCAACTCAACACCAGTTTTTGAGAAACATCACAAGAACGACTTCTTAGCACTGGACCTGTAGAATGGATACTTCTTCATTAGCCCATGGAATTGTCCGCCTCCCTTTGAGGATCCATGAGGTCTTGTGTTTCTCTTAGTTTTTGGCTACCCTTCAGAGCAGCTGAGTTATTCTGTTCCCTCACATAGCTGCTTGCTTGCTTTGTTTTTCATTGTTTCATCTCCATGGACAGCAAACATGGAGAGGTGAAGTTCAAGGATGGGGCTGGAGGCCAGCTGCCTGCTGCTTTTTGCCCTTCACGCTGTCCAGCTGGAGGGAGAACAGCTTGGTGTGGGAACTAAATAGATGTAAATAAGATTCAGAGCAGTCTTGTGTGCTTCCTCATATTCATGTTTGCTGCAACATTGCTGGAAAGAGCTAGAGTGGAAAAGAAAAGGAGGATGCATCCATAGTGAGCCATTGTGGAACAAAAAGTTGGTGTCAATCTTAGGTTTCTCAAGAGCAGCACTGAGCTTCCAATTGAATGAAGCATACAGTCCGCTTGTGAGTATGGTTTCCCTCTACTCAGGCTTGTTTCTTAGTAAATGTGTTTGCAATTTGCAATGTCTGCGGTCACAAGAATGTTAGGACTCCAGTAACAATCTTCAGATACTATGTCCTCAACCATGCGTGCTTTGTTCTGTTCCTGCCTGGATGTTGCTTTCATCAGAATAAGGAAGTTTGTGTCATGTGATCAGGCTGCAGGCTCTGCCCCTTTTATATATGCGTATGATGTCACAATGCACGCATAATAGAAGCAGGGCTCGCGTGGCAATGCTGCAAGATATATGTAGTCAACCCAACTCCTCTTGCCATGCCATAGGCCAGTGATGGCGAATCTTTTTTGGCTTGGGTGCCAGAAGGGTGCGCATGCATGTGATAGTGTTTGCAGGCGTGCCCACACATGCGATAACGTGCACACATGTGCCCACACCCATAATGCAATGCCCTCCCCCCCCTGCGTCTTTGGACTTTCGGTAGGCCCGTTGGGCTGTTTTTCGCCATCCCCAGGGTTCAGGAGGCTTTCCTGAAGCCTGGGGAGAACAAAAATGGCCGAAAAGAAGGCTGAAAATCAGCTGAAAATCAGCTTTGGCTGAAGATCAGCTGAAAATCAGCTGTGTGCTGCAGCTGACATAGGGCAACATCTTGCGTGCCCTCAGATATGGCTCGGTGTGCCACCTGTGGCACGCGTGCCATAGGTTCGCCATCACTTAATAATAATAATAACAACAGAGTTGGAAGGGACCTTGGAGGTCTTCTAGTCCAACCCCCTGCCTAAGCAGGAAACC
>JANHGD010006137.1:885672-898257 GCA_027560375.1 Imantodes cenchoa
ATTTGTGTAATCAATGAACTGCTACAGAGAAAACTAATTGTTATTTCTGCATGCAACAAAAACATTTTGAACTCTGAAAAAAAAGATGGGTCAAAAAGCTCAATAAATCGCTGCTGGCAGGTGTTGTACACTGGCAGTTGTGGCGTATATTTTTGAGTGACAGGGAGCCCCAGGAGAGGGACGAAAGAGCCACATGCAGCTCCAGAGCCGCAGGTTGCAGATCCCTGAGCTAGGTAAACCAAAAGGATTCCATCACTGCTCTTAATGCCACACCAGTTAAGTGGGAAAGGACCCAGTTCTCAGAGCCTCCCCATCACTAATATTACAAAAAATACCACAAGTTATTTTTTTTAAAAATTAAGCCAAGGCCACAGGTGGAAGGAAAATGCCAAAGACGCTTGATGTGAAAGAGTGTGCGAGACTGGGAAAATAATGGAAGGGAGAGGAGACATAATCACACAGTGATTTTTTTCCCCCCGGCTGTTCTTTTTTTTGCAGACATTTCATTACCCAACTACGTAACCTCATCAGAAGCAGACTCTGTTGCAGCTTATAAAAGGCAACTCAGCCCAGTGAAATGGAAGAAAACCCAAGAAGAATCATTCAGAGAACTTTACCACTTCAAATCCAGGCCGTAAGTCCCGTTTTTTGATGTTGATCGCTAAGTGACCAATTATAAGTTGAGGACTACCTGTATATACATTAAATATCCCTTACTGAAGTTAGTGCAGTTCTTATTTCCTTGGTTGTGCCCAATTGAGTGGGGCCTGATACTCTTATTCTGTACTCTCGAGGCCATAACTATGATGTGATGTACATTATCTGACAGGGCCCTTCCTTACCACTTGAAGCCATGAAGAAGCTACATCAAGATTCAACATACTGTAGCTACTCTGAGGACTTTTCAAGCTCTTCACATATCTGGAAGTGCTTTGCCTCTTATCCTGGAAGAAGGAGCTCCTTAGGAAGTCCTTGAAGCAGCACCACCACCAAGCCTTTGTTGCAGTTGTTTTGCAGCAGAGGAGAGGGAGGAGGAGGAGGAGGAGGAGGAGGAGGAGGAGGAGGAGGAGATCAACAGCAGTTAACTCAACATTCATTATTCCACCATCCAGTAAACTGCAATTTCACCGGGAATTTAAGTAGCAGTTTTTGTTGATTAAACCCATTTATTTGGCTCTGTAAAAGAGAGTACAAGCACACCATATAGTTCATTCAAGCACAATCCTTTCCTATAGTTCAATACCTGTTTAATAAACTAGCAGAGGCTGGTTCTGTGATGCTTGGAGGAACATTTAGAGACTATTGCCTTAAAATAAGAGACCATTGTAATTTTTCTCTTAAACTTAAAATAATCTGCCAGAACAAGTTCTTTGAAAAGACTGACATTATTATCTTCTACGTTCTTACAACCGCTCTAGTTGCAGGACGTGTATTAAACAGAAGCTACAGAATTGTGCTAGCAACATTAAAAATATATCAGTTCCTGCTCTAGCTGCAGAGACGCCTTTGGTGTGCTTATGATTGCTTCCTAATTGTGCAATGGCAGCTGCCACTAATGGAAGCGGTAATAAATCATATTTATATGGAGCCTTATAGGCAAATTATTTCAGGACTGTTGCAATCCCCTGAGACAATCTTAATTTGAAGGAGGAGGGGGTGAGAGAGAGAGGGAATGACACTCAGGAACTGCCAGGACAGCTTGCAAGGCTTTTCCTCGCCAAAGAGCAATGAGCATCCTCAATATAATAATGGTCTCTTGCTTTCACATTGTCAGACTTCACCAAGCCTGGCAATAAAGTATTCAGAAACTCAAATTCACATTCAGAAGCAGCAGTAACCACGCAGCTTGATACTGCTAGGTTGGTTGCTTTACTGCAGACAAAAAATAAGTCAGAGATATGATCTATCTTCTGTAGAACACCAAAATACTCTCTTTCTCTCTCTCTCCCCCACTCTCCCACCCTCCCGCTCTCTCTCTATGCATGCATGCATGCATGCATACATATGTGTGTAAGAAAGAAAACCCCAGAGTTTAGACCTTTTCCTCCCACTCTTTTGAGTCAATGGACCTCTCACTGTACTTTTCTCAGCCTTGAAAGCAGGGGATCTTGACCTGAAAATTGTGGATTCTCATCTCACCAGCTTCTTCTTTTAACACGTCGATAAAATCTAGACCTGATTCTTAACCCAAGACCCAACCAGCAAATAGAAAGAGTCTATGAGGAAAAAGCGGTCTGAAATTTACCAATCATCTCTGTGCTGTCAAGCTTTGGATTTCAATGTGGTGATATGAAACACATGCAAAAATTATTTGAAGGAGAAATGTTGATAGGCAAAAGATTATACAGGTGAGGGGACAAAGAAGGTAAACAAGAAAAACTATGGAGATACGACTTTTTCTTTCTTTGCTTAATATATAGTAAAGTCTAAATACACAAAAAAGAAATCACTGCATTTTGTTTTGCCACATTTCTTATCTTTCCCAGTTTCATATATTTATGAAATTGTTTTATCTTGCTTTCCTGTATTTCAGAAATAGGAACAAGAGAAGAACATGTGTGGTAAAATTTCTCACTGAACTCAAGTAACAGTTTGATCTAGTGCAGTGATGGCAAACCTTTTTTGGTTCGGGTGCCAAAAGGGTCCCCTTCCCTGCGCACAATCCCCCCCCCATCCCTGCACATGAGCACAGGCCTCACTGAAGCCTGGGACAGTGAAAAAACTGCCCAATGGGCAAACTGGAAGTTTGGAAAAATGGACTTCCGGTTTGCCCGTTGGGCTGTTTTTTGCACTCTGGAGGGTTCAGGGAAGCTTCCCTGAAGTGCCCGGAGGGCGAAACAGCCTTCCCCAAGGCCGAAAATCAGCTGGCCACGTGCGCATGCACGCTGGAGCTGACACAGGGCAACACCTCACGTGCCCTCCGATATGGCTCTGCGTGCCACCTGTGGCACGCGTGCCATAGGTTTGTCATCACGGATCTAGTGGTTAAGGTACCAGGCTTAAAACCAGGAGATTGAGTTCTAGTTCTGCCTTAGACACGAACACCAGCTGGGTAACTTTGGATAGTCACTCTCTCTCAGCCCAACCCATATCACAGGGTTGTTGTTGTGGGGGACACTGGAGGAGAAGGAAAGAGTGCTAGATATGTTTGCCATCTTGAGTTATTTATAAAAATAATAAAGGCAGAATAAAAAAACCTAAATTTAAATACCTTAGTATATTGAACTCTTATTTTAATAAGAGATATTTGAACTTTATTTTAAGACAGATAAATGAATGGAGGAACAACCAATTAGAATACTTTTTTTTTAGTAAAATTAAACTCAAACAGGCCCTTCAGATAAATCAGCTTCACTTATGAAAATAATCATAAACGCCTTCTTTGAAACACTTTATGCTCCTACCATTAGAACGACACATCTTTCCGTGTAAACCACTGAATTTTTTTTTTAAATCCTGCTTTTCTCATCTGTAAATTCAGCATTAAAACCATCATTATGAAGCCTCGTAAATTCCAACACTGAACTCTGGCATAACTAAACAGGTAGTAAATTATAAAGTGACATGCCAAGCAAGTGTACTTCAGTGAGCATAGTATAAGCAATTGAGAGTACATTGCAGAAACACAAAAGGCCATGCATGGCAAGTAAAGAGTGTTTATTGTACTCCAGGACTATTTCAAATAGTCCATTTTTTTTGAGAGTTAAGATTCTCCAACTTTCAAGGCTGAAAAAAAACAAACAATAGAAGCTGCAATGGAAGAGTAGACAGGTAATCCAGAATTACAGCGCTAGTGTCAGGAAAGCAAAAGGTCAGAATGAGCCAAGGTTAATGAGGGATGCTATTAACAGGGCTTTACTGTCTGAACTCTTATACTTCTGACAGACCTTGAAGACATGATGAAATACCACATGACTGAAAAACAGAAAAAGAGAAACAGAAGTTTCATCAAACAATAGACCTTTTAATCTGACAGTAATACTCTGGAATTTTCTAGAGCAGATCATAAAGGTCATTCTCTAAGCAACTTGGGGGAAAATGAGGTAATTGCTAGATATCAGAATGGATTTGTCAAGAACAAATCTTGCCAGACTAATTGTATCGCATTTTTTTAATAGATTGTGAAATGCAATAGCCATGATCTAACTTGATTTCAGCGAAGTCTTTGTACCTCATCACACACTGCTTAACAGCCTAGCTAAGTGTGGGCTGAACAGCATGATAATTAGATCTGTAAGTGGCTGGAAAACTATTCTTAAAGTGCTCATCAATGGCTCCGCAACAAATTGGACAAAGGTATCAAATGGGTGTAGGATCAGCTTTGGGATTTCTATTGTAATATTTTCACTGATGCTTTGAATGAAGAGGTGGGTGTTTATCAAATCTGCAGATGACATAGCATTAGGTAAGACTGGCTAATACCCTACAAGAAATAAAATTCAAAATGATTTCGACAGTTCCAATAGAAGATAATATATGTAACTAAGGCTTGAACTATGGAGTGTTTGGTGTCTCTGAGTTTGGCTGTTTGCTTGCAGATATTTTATTATCCAACTAGGTAACATCATTAGTGTGAGTGACTGTAAGATTTGCTGCTTATTTATATGCAGTAGATTTCCCTGCCAGTTTTGGTGGGGTGATCTTGATAAATTAAATAGACTGAAAGTCACAAAGTGGAATTTAATAGAGATAGGTATAAAATCCTTAAAAAGAAAACAACAAAAATGAAAAGTATAAAATGGATGATATCTGACTAGCTACTAATATTGGCTGGTAATCATACTGGTGAAAAAGATCTTGGAATAATATTGATTACGAACAGAATATAAGCACCCAAAAGGCCTTCATCTGGGGTGTAATTGTCAGAACTGGGGTGTAAGCACCCCTGGGAGGTCTATCATAAGTTCAAACAGTTGTTAAGTAACCAATCATAAGTCGAGTGTAACACTATAAAGTGTAACATGGCTGCAAAATGGCAAATTTAATTTTAGGTTGCATGAATAGAAGTATAATATCTAACCTATGGGAAGTCATTGTTCTATTGTGTTTGTCATTCATCAGACCCACTTTGAGCACTGTGGCCAGTTCTGGCTACAATATTTTTAAGAATGATTCAGGAAATTGGAAAAAAGGCACAAGGCATTGCACAATCTCCTGCAGCATCTCAGAACCCTATAAAAATCCATTCATTCCTAAGCCAAGGGGTCAGTCACCCCAGAAACATGCTATTGTCAATGAAGTTTCTGGAATCCAAATAAACCTTCTTTCCTTGCAGCCTCCATTTTATTTCCAGTGCCTTTCTCCTGGCATGGAACTGAACCAGATTTTTTTCCAACTCTAGAAACTAGGTCTTAATAATCTCTGTGAAGAGATCCAATGAGCTAGATATATTTAACTTTGAAAAACACAAGCAGAATGGGAGATATGGTAGCATCCTTCAAACACCTAAAACAATGGATCCCTTCTCATTTTTTTCTATCATTCAAGAGTGCAGGACGTGAAACAATGGACGACAAAACTCAATTCTGACTGTAAGTTAGAAAAAAGTGGCCTAATAGTAAGACCAGAACAGAAAGTCCTCACTTAGAGAGTACAACAGAGACTGGCAAATCCATTGCGAAGTACTGCAACCACTAAGCAGAAAATCATGTGACTGTGATGGGCTTTCCATTTAGTTGTTAAGTGAAATCACCAGGGTCATTAAGTGAGACATCATGTGACTATTTTGTCAGGTGTAAGGCATCAGGATCATACATGAAGTTCTAGTTCAGAAGATTTATTGTTCAAGACTACACACAAGAATCTAGTCAACTAACAATCTGTAGTAAATTGGTGCTAGGTAAGAGAGAACGGAATTCAGAGAAGGCTGGCCTTGGATTGCTTGTGGGAATGAAATGACTCCAGACTGAATACTCTCTTAACTCCATTTCCAAGCTCTGACTCTTCTTCTCCTATTATAATGTAAGGAAATCTCAACTTTCCTGCTGCAGATTCTAACATATTAAGATTTGTTTTTTAAAAAACCATAATTATGATGGAGAAATTATACCATCACTTTCAGAGTTTAAGGTAAAGGGATCGACAATCTGGATATTTAAAAATAAAGAGGTACAACTTTACATCCACATAAAAACAAATTGCAGGGAAAAAAACTGAATCTTTAATAAAGCTCTAAATATTAACACACAAAATATTGTAAGACATTCTGTATACCTAGTACAATTTATGAAACAAAGCAAGGAGATATTTCCCCCCTTATTATTTTCTTCTGTATAATATCTCAGTAATTAGTTAAATATTGCAACTCATAAGTGTACATTTACAGAATCTATGCTTTCTGAATATTTTAGATTGCAACTCCCATAATCTCTAACTATTAGCAAGTTTGCTGGAAGCCCAAACATAATAGAAAAAGCCCCATGTGTATAACAGCAGATGTAATAAAATCCAAATGCATTTTAATAATAATTTTAATAAAGATTACATTGTATAGATAAAAAGCAGAATATTAAAAAAGTGCAAAAAGAAAAGAAAAAAATTAAAAAGAAAGAACTATCTTACCTCCTCGTTTTAGCAAACAACTTTAACAGCTTATCACTACCTCTTAAAATACAACCAATCTCTTCCTGCAGTATCTTACCTCATTCTCTATAAACATATCTTTAAAACCTCATCATCCATCCTAATTAGCAAAAGTCCATTAGGGGTTACCAGAAATAACAACCTATCTGTTATAAATGTGATTTAATAAAACCATGAATTCCTTCCTTTTATGTTTATACATCATATCTATCATTACATAAGTCCTTCAAACCTCATCATTCAAATCTAGTCAGTAAAAGTCAA
Organism: Imantodes cenchoa; assembly: GCA_027560375.1. Classification (NCBI taxonomy): domain Eukaryota; kingdom Metazoa; phylum Chordata; class Lepidosauria; order Squamata; family Dipsadidae; genus Imantodes; species Imantodes cenchoa. The sequence continues at coordinate 892,519 of JANHGD010006137.1, forward strand.
ATAAAGGTTAATAGCTATTTTAACCTTAATTAAATTAAATAAAATTAAAATACAGCAAATAAACTCTTTCCATTTTAATTCTTAGGTATAAACAAAACTTTAATACATCATTATCCAATTCTTGTCAGAAAAATCCTTTAAAAATTTCCAGAAATAGCAACTTAGGTATTTTAACCTTGGTCAAATAAACCAACCTTATATTCCTTGCCCTTACTCCAAACAAATGGTCTTTAATCCTTTCAAATAGTCTCCCAACAGTTGGTTTCTTTTCATTTTCTCTTTATCTCCACTCACAAAATTTCTGATAACATCTAATATAGAAATGTTATCCAAGACACTCCTCTAGTCTATTACTTGTATGTCCTTTTTAGTTATCAAAACATCAGTCAATTTAATCTAAATATTAAATATTTTATCCTTTTCCATATCATTCTCCTTGTCTGTCATTTTTAAGTGCATATTTGAATCAACTGCAGTCTTGTCCAGCAAAACTTGTTTCTCTTCTGTAACATCCCTTAGTCTAACAATTATAGAAGGGATCTTTACAACTAACTTCTGAGTCCATTGTTCACAAATATCTCTCAATGCATCCATTATTAAAAGATTTTGCTCCATTCTATATTATCAGATTGAGTTTAAGTATTCTTCCTCAACGAATTACCTTTTTTTTTACATTACTAAGTGAACATTTCCTTAACTAAGCAATGCTTTCGGGAAGAATTTTTTTTCTGCAAACAGAACCTTTTTTTAAAAAAAAAAAGCTGATTTATTCATTGGTCCTAAACCATGTCTTCCACAGTTTCAAATAAGTAGTACAAAGAGGAGCAGATTTTTTTTTCACTATTTAAAATCAGTCCTATCCATAACTAGCACAAGTTACAACTTACCAGTTCAATTTTGTATGAATCTGAAAGTGGGTTAATTATAATTCACAGACAGCAGCATCTGGCTGAAATTTTCAGGGCTTTGAAGCTCAGAATGGCTGGGCCTCATTAGTATTTATATGTAAGACATGAAGGAAATCCAAGGGCTGGAGTTAAACTACCATAAAAAATGATAATAATGGAGATATCATCGTATGGCCTTCTCTGTCACTAGGTTCAAATGCTTTAACATTTTTGCCCTGGTTGGGCAAATCAAATCAGTTACATTTTATTGTGCTGTGTGTTTAACCTGGTTTGGTTAAGTGATTTAATGTTTTTTGCTATCTAACTGTCCTGTTGGAGCTAAAAAGAATGTACTATTTCTGTCAACCCTAGAAACTTCCAGAAGGACAGGTAAATGTTCTGTACAAAATGCAAAGAAAAACAGATGTGTTTCTATAGAGAGTAGCTTGGTAATTCTTTTAAAAGACACTTGCCTTTTAATAAATTTTGTTAGTCAGAAAAGCTGCTACCATTTTTTCTGATAGTTTACCAACATAGACAAATATGACTCTTCTCCTATAAGGATTTTTATAAAAAATTAAAACAATATTTTATTAATTCAACTTAAACAAGTAGTACTAGATTAGTAACCATTCAAAGTTACGATGGACCTCCCAAAAGCGACTTATACGTGAAACGGAAGAAGTCAGGAACCAGAGTTGTTCTAATGGCTGCAAGTTTATTCTGTGCTACCTCTAAACATGAATCTGAATATTAACATATGCATATAAACTGGGTGAAACCAGACCCAATAGCAGTGACTGCGAGAATCTTGGAGTCTTAGTGGACAACTAACTAAATATGAGCCAGCAATGTGCAGCGGCAGCCAAAAAAAGCCAATACAATCCTAAATTGCATTAATAGAGGGATACAATCTAGGACAGTAATGGCGAACCTTTTTTTTCTTCAGGTGCCGAAAGCGCATGCGCTAGTGCCCACACCCATAATTCAAGCCTGTGGAGGGTAAAAACACCCTCCCCCATCCCCCCCGGAGGCCCTCCGGAAGCCGAAAACGCCCTCCCAGAGCTTCTGTGCGAGCTGAAAAATGGCTGGCCGGCATACACATGCGTGTTGGAACTGAGCTAAGGCAGCAGCTCGCATTCCAGCAGATATGGCTCTGCGTGCCACCTGTGGCATGCGTGCCATAGGTTCGCCATCACTGATCTAGGACTAGGGAGGTACTAATACCACTCTATAAAGCCTTAGTTAGACCACACCTAGAGTACTGCATCCAGTTTTGGTCACCACACTACAAAAAAGACATTGAAACTCAGAGAAAGTGCAGAGGAGAGCAACCAGGATGATTAGGAGACTGGAAACTATAACATACGAGGGGCGGTTGCAGGAACTGGGCATGGCCAGTCTAGAGAAGAGAAGGACCGGGGGGGACATGATAACAGTATTCCAATATTTGAGGGGCTGCCACAGAGAAGAGGGGCTTAGGCTGTTTTCTAAGGCACCGGAAGGCCAGACAAGGAATAATGGATGGAAGCTGACCAAGGAGAGATTCAACCTGGAAGTAAGGAGGAACTTTCTGACAGTGAGAGCGATCAACCAGTGGAACACCTTGCCTGTGGAGGTTGTGAGAGTGCCAACACTTGAGACTTTCAAAGGGAGATTGGACTGCCATTTGTCCGAAATGGTTTAGGGACTCTTGCTTGAGCGGGGGGTTGGACTAGATGACCTACAAGGTCCCTTCCAACTCTAACAATCTGTAATCTGTAACACTCTAGGCAAATTGGCAGTAAATAACATCAATAGGCTGGACTTAGATATTTTGTGGGCACGAAGGGAGACTGGTGATGCGCTTGAACCCTCCCTCAGGCTCATCCTGGTCATCTCTTACATCATGATCCATTTTCAAAGTTCCAACAGACACACCCACCCCCGTACTTGCATGATTGCATTTTGGACACATGACAACTGACTGTCATTTATGACCGTTAGCAGCGTCCCGCAATTATGTCGCTTCGATTTTTGGTGTTTTTTGCCTCTTTTTGGCATTTAATTCTGGTGAAAGCAGGTTCACGTAAAGATCATGGTGTTCATTTAACATTCACTGCAAAAACAGATCATAAGATTGGGTGTGGTCATGTGGTGAGCTGCTTAATGGCTTGCCATGACTCCAGGCTCAATTACGGTTTTAACTCGAGGACTACTTGTACAATGAACAAACAACTCAAGCTTCAGATTAATCAGAAAAAAATGATTCATTTAGATAAAATGATCTTTACCAAATTCACTGGCTGGAAAGCAACCATGCATTGTAATAGCATGGTTTAGAAACCTTTCAGGTGTTTGTAGAATTATTATTTTTTGTATACAACTTTCATTATGGAGGTCTCGCTAAAACAAGTTTACAAAAACAAAAGCATTACAATTATGCCAAAACGTAAGAAATAAAAAACTTTCCATAAATTGGAAAGAATCCAAATGAAGACAGGAACAGATTGACCTGAATGGATTTAACAGATTTTCTTGCTTGGTTTTATGGATTTTTGCTAACTGGAATTGTATAAAAGAAAAGCTTTCAATAATTACAACACAACATCTGGGTCATTTTGGTCCTTTATTACATGCATATACGTAGAGAGTGTAAAATGCATAAAAAGTTATGGAATTGCAATTATTACAGTAATTATATTGGCAGCCCTAATATTTAGCCTTTGGCTCATAATATTAATTTGATGCATAAGATCTTGTCAATTTTGAGCAAAAGATACCCATCTTTCTCAAAACTGACAAGCTACAAACAGTAGATATCTTGAATCTCATCAGAAATTATTAAAATGCCAACATCTGTTCTGCTAATCATTCTACATCAGATCCCTGGACAAGAGTTCTCTAATTAAAATATGAGGAAACCGCAGTAAAATGAAAGCATATCTGTCACATCAGTTGTGGGTCTTTCTTTTTTAAATGGAACCTACTTTGTCTTAATTATACAAAATTCTCCCTCTGGCATTGTGGAGAAGGGAAAGGAGGAAACTGGCCACTTTTAAACATGCATTTCTTTAACATTTCTCTTTGTGGGGGAAAGGTACTTTTACCTCAAATGAACTTAATAACGCCATGCTATTTCAGTATCACCAACTAAAATCCCCAAATCTCTAATTTGGGAAGGGATGAAAAGGCAGATCACCATCCAGTAACACTGGTTACACTTTATGAGGCTTATATTTTATTGCTTTTGCTAGAAGTGCCGACAACCACTTGCTATGAAACAAAACAGAATCAGAAAAAGAGAGATCAAGTTCATTATCGAGCATAAAAGACTGCTTGAAATAAAAAAGATGGCAAAACCTAGAGGAAGCAACAGCCCCTTTTAATCTCTCCCTAGTGGAAAGAAGGAAGGGCGCCACTGTTGAAAAAAGCTCCACTTGGCTGCTTTGCCCCTGACTTCACTTTTACACATGAGAGCATATTGCTCAACCAACACTAAGTGCCCTTGGGCATTTGACATTAAAATTCTTGCACGCATGGGGTTTTTGTAACCTGGACAGTCTGCCATCCGTAACATTCAAAACATTTCTCTAGGCAGTACAAACAAGCTCATGAATGGTTAGTTTGGATTTATTTATTTATTTATTTGTTTGTTTGTTTGTTTTTTATTTATTTATTGTAAATGTCTTATTTATTTATTTATTTATTTATTGTAAATGTCTTCACTTTCCTTAGGGATAGAAAGATAGTTTCCCAAATAGGCCATAACTTTAGCCCAAGGATCTCCAAACTTGGCAACTTTTAAGATTTGTGAACTTAAACTCCTAGAATTCCTCAGCTGGCCATGCTGGCTGGGGAATTCTGGGAGTTGAAATCTACAGGTCATAAAGTTGCCACGTTTTGATACCCCTCCTCTAGTCTATTGGCACCATAGTCCTCTTTCAAAAAAACTGTAAAAAAACAGTAACAGAATAAAGGAGGCATTTGGCCCAACTTCCCATTTTCCAAAGTTGCCAATCAATTTTCAGTTTATTAGAATTTCAAAAGGAGAATACAAGCATTGCAATTTTTTTTAAAGCCCAGAAGCCTTTTCTTTTGACAGCTGGCAATCAAAGGCATACTGTTACCGAGAGTAGTTTGCAACTGAGCAGCTGAGTGCTGGGCCATCCACTGGACCTCAAAGAAATGCCTCCACCCCCACCCCCAAGTAAAATGAAATATCACAAACTGCCATTTATTTTACCCAGAATGTTTAGCGTTACTTTTCCCATTGGCAGTCAGTTTGAGTGATGATAATGAGTCAGAAAATATCTCCATCAGTATAGATTAGGGTTAGCAATTAGAAGGCAGTGATAACTTTATCTTCTATGAAGTGGTCTATGCCCTAACCCTAACCCACAATTTTATAGATAGATAGATAGATAGATAGATAGATAGATAGATGGATAGATAGATAGATAGATAGATAGATAGATATTATTTATTTATTTATTTATTTATTTGAATTTATAAGCTGCCTAACCCTAATGGACTTTGTAGAACAGTTCCTTTTGTCTGTTGTGCAATTGTATTAGCTGGTTGAGTGTGGCTTATTTTATTTAAAACATCTGTATAGTTGTCCATCCTAAAATCAGTTCTGAATAGCTTACAACCAATAAAATAATATAAAACTACCAATGTTAAAATTAAAAACAGAAAAACCTGGTGCCATAACCATACTTTTCTGGTTCAACATCCTCATTTCACTCTACCCCATTGTTGAGGGAAGAGCCAAGTCCTGAGTAATGTCTGAAAGGACAGAAGGATGGGGTTAGGGTTAGGGTAAACCAGGGGTCTGCAACTGCGGCTCCGGAGCCGCATGCGGCTCTTT
>JANHGD010006150.1:206256-216373 GCA_027560375.1 Imantodes cenchoa
TAGCATGATTGGCTCAGGAATTCTGGGAGTTGAAGTTCACAAGTCATAGAAGAGCCAACTTTGCCTACCCCTGGACTAGGCCATCTTTGTGGATTGGCCTTTTGAATATTATCTAATCACCATTTAATTCTTATCCTATCTGATTTTGAGTGGCTTTACATGACAAATGTCTACATTGGGGGCTTTGTTCAGCTGGAGTTTGTGGGTGTATCATTTAGTAAATAATTCACTATTTTTACTTATAAAATCTTGGCACTGTTAAACATTTTGTCTGCCCTTCTGTTGTAATTTTTTTATTCTTTTTTATTAAACTTAAATTGATACTGAATTTCTGATTAATATTAGACCTATAGTCAAACCACTTTATTATTAATGATTTTACATTCTTATATTTTATGTAGCACATTTTATCATTTAGATAGCTTAGTAGTAGCGCAAGAATTTTACTTGTGTCTCTGAACTTTTATGTCATTTTATGCAGATATTCAATCAAAATAAAGTTGTCTTCCTTTGTGGATAAGTACTCTTTGAAAAACATATGTCAGTTCTATATGAGGCTTCTTTATAGAGGCATGAATTTATGGAGATTAAATGTAGCAGTAGCTGCCCTGTGTAATGTGTTTTTGACAGGGATTTCTCAGATTTTATTTTGTCTATTTAGGTCTCGTTCAATCAGTGGAGCTTCATCTGGCCTATCTACCAGCCCTCTCAGTAGTCCAAGGGTAAGTGAAATTGTTTGGAGGTCATAATTTTAATAATCTTCATTTGAGCTAGGAAAAGTGTAATAACATTTTTCCATGGTTTCATGGGTGGGTTTGTCAGCCAGGAAACTTAAAGGAAGAAAAAAAAAGTCACAGTATTTGTATTTATAGTATGTTGTATATATTATGAACAGAAAGATAAAGAAAGCCAAAATGTAATTATTTTTTACAGATACACTCATGTGTGAAAGCACTTTTGTTCATACATTATTTAGCACTACATTGTTTAATTTGTGCCTGCCTTACTCACTACTTATATTGTTGCTACCTAAAGTAGCTTTATTTCCTAGCATGGTGGCAGTTATAAAATACTGTTGGAGAGATTATGGCATGATGAGAAGAACATCTGCTACTCATTGCAAATTCAGCATGAGGCACTGAACCATAAAAATTAGAGCTACTTTGGGACTGAAAAGCACAGCTGAACAGTCTTTGAAAAACAATGAAATCTAGTCAGTGCAGGAATCCTACAAAGTTGGATTAGGAAATTGTTAGTGTGAAAATGAAAGTAACTGAAACATTAAAGAAGAATGATATAGGAAGAAGAAGAGATTGTATAGCTGTAGAGTGTAGAATGTCCCTGGGGAGAAATGGGGATTCTCTCTTGCAAAGCTACCTTGTCCTTTTTCGTCATTTAGCAAGCCAAGGACTTCCTTCTTAATCAGCAGAAGTTGTCTTTTCAAGTATTACAAAACCATTAGAGAAAAGCAATTATGGACTTGAGGTTAATGGCAGATTGGATGGTCATATGTAGATCATTCTTGTTTGATGAGAAGTTATAAGCTAGCCACTTTCTTTGATACAGTTCCTTTAAACAATATGAACGGTCCTAGGTCAATGAAACAGATACATCATTAATGAGTAGGATAGAAAAAGAGAGAAGTTCCTAGAGCATGAAGCTGTAATGTGCTTGATATTGAACAATATTTGAGAGCTTCTCTTGTATTACAGTGCTTTCTTGGTTTGCCATCTTTCTGATTTACAGTTAATCCTTGAAATTTTGGTTCTTAAACCTCATTGCACATTCCATTTGAAAGAACAATCCCATTTAATTTAATATAGGAATGAGTGGTCAAATTTTGGATGAGATTTTTAGATTCTGGATAAGACCTGATTTTATAATGTCTCTTTTCCTTTATGCCAATTCATAATAATGATTGAAGCATAGTAAATTAAATGTAGTTGTTCCAAAGATTGAAGTGTAGAGTAGAGGAGCTGAGCAGCACTAGCTACTCAACAAATTATGATTTGAAATAGAAAATGTATTATAGAAATATACAGTATAAGGTTGCTTTTTTAAAAGCCTGGACATATACAGTAGAACCTTGAAGGCAACAGCAAATTATTCATTAATTTAAATGGAATTAAGTTCTCCCAGAAGCTGGTAGAAACCAAATATTTTCAGAAGGACTTTAGAGATCAGTAATGGTGCCATCAGGACCTCTGATTGTCTATTTATTAATATATTATGAAACTACATCTTATTGTTGTTATCACTATGCCTTTATGAAAGAGGTATTTTTAATGATTGTAAATACAGATTAGTTCCAAAGAACATTGCATACATAAGTAGGAAATAATTAAGGAAAAAATAGTCCTATCCAAAATATTCTCCATTTTGTTTTCAGTTCTCTTTGAAGAGATATAAAAGTATTTTCCGATCAGATTTTGCATTTTCTCTTTCTAAGGAACACATATGACAAATTTTGAGGGATTTATAAATGTTTTAAAACAACCTAGATGAGAAAAAAGAAATCAAATCAAAATAAGAAACCAAAAAAATTAAAAATTAAAACCAGCAACTAAAGTGAACTGAAATCAAACATTAAAAATCTGCTATTTATCTGCCAATTATTGTTAAACCCAATGCTAAAAATAAAGAGATTAAGCCCTTCAGTTTAGAAGGTAGTATATTCCAAAGGACCAGAGTGACTGTGAGGAACATTGACGTTGCTGCAAATATGTCTGCGGCAACTACAGGAAGGAATGGGACAACCCGCCCCAGCCAACTCCCTATGGCCAACTCGCCACAGCCAATTCCTTGCGGCCAATTCACCTTGGCCATGGGAAAACTCACCATGGGACAATTTAACAATTCAATTTAATTATTTAAAATAAATGAAAACATATTTTAATTTTTGTCATTCACATTTCATTCTGTCCCTCCTTTGGCTCTGTTCTTTAATTATTCTATTGCACCATTTCTTTGATATTAGTAGAACTCTTGTCCCACAGCCAGTTGGTTCTGACAGGTTGTCCCAGGGTGAGTTGGCTGCAGCAAGTTGGCTGTGACAAGTTGGACATGGATTATTGTCATAAACCCACTGTGGAACATCCTCCTCAAATGATCTCACTGAACTGAGGGATGGAAAGAGACATTATCTCAGGGATCATAGTCCCAAGAAATAAACAACATTTTGTATTTCTCCAAGAAACAAATGGATGACTTTTGTAATGCTTCTAGCTCAGATGTAATATCGTTTCTGAGTTCTAGAAACCAACCTTGCCATCTAATTCTATATTGAGTGAAGTTTCCAGATGACATACAAAAGGCTGTACATCTTTATTGAAGCCTGGAACATACATCAGAATTTTAGGACATATGTTAAGGAAGGAATACTAATCCTTAAAACATGCCTTAGAATTCTGATGTATATTCCAGGCTGTGAAAACAGAGGCAGCCAAATTCAGAGAAGCCTTTGTGAACTTTGTACCTGCTTCTTCAGAGAAAACGTGTCCTTATTTAGAACTGTGACTCCTCTCAGTGAACACTTCAATCCTGTTCAGATTCAGTTTCAATTCATCATCCCCACCATTAAAAATTGTAGGCGGACATTCAAGGGAGTCACATTGTTGCACGAAGATGCAACAGAGAAACAGATGTTCTTGTTATCAATATACAAACAGCAAACAGCTCCAAATCTGCCTATGCTCTCCCTCAACAATTTCATGAAAATATTGAAAGAGATAGAATAGTGTAGAATAGATAGTGTAGAATAGATAGTGTAACGACTTCTGTTTTTAGGAGCAATTCTGCCCAAGTATTGCCATCTGAAATATGAGGAATATGAATGAAATAACTGTGAAGTGGTCCCTTCTATTCCCAGATCCTTTTGATTATCCAACAGTATATCATAATTAAAAACCAGCTGAGTGATGAAGAAAAACCAATAGAATTACATTCCTTCTGCCAAATTCCAGGCAAATCAACTGAATCCATTTGTCTCCATTTGCCCTCATATTATGCACAAAAATAAAGTTAGATTATAATTTTATGCAGTTGTAACTTCTTAAATAGTTTTAACTATTTGACCACCAAAATTACAGAAAATATGTTTGTATGAGTATTGTATTCATGTATTGATACAATTTTCAGTTTAATTTTTTTTTAGAATTTTCAATTGCAAATTTTCAAATTTTCGATTACAGTTACAATTTTCACGTATAAAATGAAGATCAAAAACAGAGTTTTTGCTTTGATGTTTCAAACTCCGTTTAATGATCCTATTGATTATAACAGTATCTTTTTACAAATATGTCAATTTGCATTTTGAAGTATCTTAGCATATTTTATAATTAATTCATAATCTCTAATGTTTGTATTTTAATACCAGAGTTTCCTTTTTTTGTTTCATTTATAGTGACTGGTGGGTACTATCACTTTATTTTTGTTTATAACCAGATCCAAATATTAGAATGCTTGATTATCCAATGAAAGTAGGAATATTTGTGCAAATCTGATTTGTTGATCATTGCGGGGATTGATAATTAAATACCATTTTTCTCTGAAGAATTCCTATTCAAAAGCCTGACATAGAAAACTAAATTCTTTTCTCTGGGTAGAAGGTCAAGGAGGAAGGGAAAGGATCTGCAAGAATAATTCTCTTTCTTTTGCGTGTGCTCACATATTTATTTATTTATTTATTTATAAAATTTATAAACTGCCCTATCCCAAAGGACTCAGGGTGGCGTACAAGAATAAAAAATTAACAAAAATTCAACAATATTTAAAAACCACCCCACCAACAGTCACAACTCTAACAGTCACATGGGGCCAGCATCAGATGGAACACTTACTGGCCCCAGGCCTGACGACAAAGCCATGTTTTCACAGCCTTCCTGAAGGCTGGCAGGGTGGGGGTAGTGCGGACCTCCGGGGGTAGTTGGTTCCAAAGGGATGGAGCAGCAACAGAGAAGGTCCTGGTCTGAGGGCCCACCAACCAACATTGTTTGGTCGATGGGACCTGGAGTAGTCCAATTCTATGCGATCGAACCGGGCAGAGGGAGCTATGTGGTAGTGCACACATAAAGTGGTGTCCCTTTGAAAGAAATGGAGAGAAATCATAAATGTAGTAATTTGTGGGCCTTTATTACTACCTGTTGCATACGTATTATTTTTTATCTGCATTTCCCTGCTGTGTTTGGTTGTAGTAGACATTTTGATCTGGGAGAAGGCAAACTCAGTCCTGGAGAACACGGCTCAACCTATAATCTGGTTGTTGCTGTGGTTTGAATGGTCCTCCTTCCCCATCCTCACCTCCCTTCAGCCTTGTCCTTCTCTCCCTTTGAGATACAGACCAGCTCAGGGATATGGTAGTTTTTGAGGGTGAAGGTTCGTTCTCAGAGATTGTGGGTTGGTTTCTGAACGTTTCGTTACCAGGCTAGGTAACATCTTCAGTGGAGTTTAGGGGATATCATTGTCAGTGTTCCCTTATAAACAAAAGAATACAGACACTGACATCCCCTAAACTCCGCTGGAGATGTTACCTAGCCTGCTAATGAAATGTTTGGAAACCAATCCACAAGCTCAGAGAGCGAACCTTAACCTTCATCCTATACCTGAGCTACAGATATTCGCCACTATGGTAGTTTTTCTCTGCACAGCTTCCCTGGTTCTCCTTACCCTGTTATTTTTAGTTTGTTTTCTTCCATATTTGTTTTTGCTGTGTGATTTTTCTTTGCTGACACATGGTTGGTTAATATGATAAAGCTTGTGACAAAATTGTTTTCACTACCGCTACTGCTGTTTTTTTATTATGCTGTGTTCCCAGCTAACTGCATGTTTTTTTTGTGTTTGTGTTTGTGTTTTGTTTTTTTGCAAACCCTTAACCCCACCTCCTTTACCCTCATTGCCATAACTCATATCTCTTTGTAATGCGCACAATTGCAACTGAAATGGGCTTTTTTTTCTCCATTCACCCATGGGATGTATGTGTGCGTACGTATGTTTTGCTTTTCTTGATGTGCATGGATACTCACTCTGTATGTGTCTTGTAGCCTCTCAGAAAATTTTTCATCCCCCCTCAGATTCCTGATCTCCCTGTCACTCCCCGTCCCCAACCCTCCCTGGACTCTGATGCTTGTAGGAACACTTCCAGAACTGGACATGTTCTGCAACCAAAGCCAGCACTTCAACCCAACCCAAGGACACAAACTTTGCCTTCCAAGAGCAAATTGGCTGAAAAACCACTTCAGTCTACTAAATCTAACCCACTCCCTTCTAATAATATTATTGTCCCTCCATCCCAGAATATCCCTGCACAGAATACTCAGGGTCGTCCACCTGTTTCTGGGTGTAACCCACAACTGGCTGTTTCTACGGTGCCGACCAACCCTATGTCTCCGGTTAGGTTGCTCCCTTTCAGTACTGACCCAAGCACCAAATCTATCCCCATCATACAGGTTACCCCTCACCCCTCTCCAAGGGGCAGTCCCCTCCCTACCCCCAAGGGGACACCTGTCCATACGCCAAAGGAGAGCCCAGCGGGCACACCCAACCCTACGCCGCCATCCAGCCCCAGCATCGGAGGAATGCCCTGGAGAACACGGCTCAACTCAATCAAGAACAGCTTTCTGGGATCGCCTCGCTTTCATCGCAGGAAATTGCAAGGTACAAATCTTTCAAAACCATGGCAATTTAAGACTGACAAGTCAAAGTATAAAATAATGTAAAGAAGGGTTGATTTATCATATGTAGCATTGATAGGAAAAATGAAAGTTCCCTCATTACTACTTGGCTATGCCACATCTGTCCTAATAACCATAAGTATGCCCTAATAACCATAAGTACTCAATTTCTTATTTTTTTCCCTGACCCTGAGAATGAAAAATCAACCTTTAAAAACAAAACAAAACAAAAGTGTAACCTGGGTTTGATACTTGTATATTATAGTTCTGTTGTGATGCTTGAAAGAAAATAGATCCAATTGAGAAGCTGGAACTAACAATAGAATGATGACAATCATGTGCTGTTGGGCTTCTTTTTCCAAAATATGCAAGTTGCAATTCACTTGCATTGTCATCTTAAGGGAACCAAGATATCTAAAGGAATTATATGGAAATTGTACTGTAAGCTTTTTGTCCCTGTTTATTTATATAAAAGATTATGTGCCAAATTATTTTAATATTACAAATGTGGTAGGGATGACAATACCAGCTGGTATCACCATCCTGTAGATTCTGCTTCCATCTTTGATATTGGTACTTGCTTCAGGACTAGTTTTTCTCTTGAACTAACACAAGAGGATGTTATTGCTTTCAGACCCAGGTTTTAATTGAGAAATAGTAGGTGAATTAGTGTAAGAACATTTGCCTTGAACACATTTCTATTTTTGAGGAAAAAGCAGTGCTTATTTGATAAATGGCTTTTTGAAAAATAGGAAAACTCTTCAGCAAAATGGGATTCATTTAGTTATGTCGTAGACTGATTTTTCCCAACCACAGACTCAAGACTTCAAAAATCAACAGCTGAGCTGTGTTCCCAGACATAAGCAGATTGAAGGCAGTCAATGAATGTTGTTGAAAAAGATTAAAAATTTAATTTATATTAAATGATAATACTGCAGTTCATGAAGGATTGAAATTATGAAAAAGACATTCTGGGCAAACTCAGGAGCTTGTATTTCTTTTACATTTAGTTTTCTTTCATTTAAGAATCTTGTAGAGACTGGTGTTATGTAACAACAACAAAATATAACCAATTGCACTGTAAAATCCCCCCAAAAAACCAGATTGAAATGGTTGTGTTTGTGAACAGTGAACACTGTTGAATATGGTGAAACACTGCTTTTTAAAACAAGTTTACTAATGCTTGGAGGCTTCCTTAATTATTATTAAGGCAATGAAATTCAGGAGAGACGTATAATTGAACAAGCATAGCCCTTATATGGCCCAGAAGGATCATAATTAAGTGAAGAATTATTACCTTGCATAAAGGTCCTAAACGAAGCAGAATAAACCTCCAACCTGACTAATATCTTTTTACACATAGTGGAATTCACATAGCATTCATTACACATTGACCCAGTACGGCATGTCCTTTTTGGAAAAAAGGTAAATGATCCATGATTGTTTCTGTGATTCATGATTTAGTTGGTGCATGTTAATCACAATACCATTTTGATCTGAAAAATCACTGGCAATTTCAAATAATTTTGCTAAATGACTCATACCTACAGTATTCTCAGTAAAATCACTGTTATTTAATGATGCTAATAATTTCCTGTGAACCATACAAGGTGATGGAAAGTCCCTTTTTCAGTTTTCTTTCACGTCGCATGAGCTGAGATGCACTAATCTTTAGGTAAGGTACTAGACAAATGTGCCAGGGCCCCAGGTTTGCTTTAATTTATGAAAGGACACAACTGTTGCTTTTCTAGGTTTATATGTAAATAGGAAAAGCATGTCCTATCAATGAATATTCCCACATTTTCAAATCTAATACTGGTTTAAATAAGTGCATAGGGAATTGACTCATTTCTATCTTTGCTTGTTCTGCACTGAAATATTGTCTGTTTTGAGATTACTTCAGTTTCAAGGGAAAGCAGAAATAATATACAATTTCTAACAAGTACAGGTAGTCCTTGACTTATAACAGTTCATTTAGTGACCATTCAAAGTTACAGTGGCACTGAAAAAAAGTGAGTTATGACCATTTTTCACACTTACGACCATTGCAGCAACTCCATGTCCTGTGATTTATATTGGCATGCTTGACAACTGGTTCCCATTTATGACAATTGCAGTGTCCCAGGGTCATGTGACAAGTCAAAGTCAAGGGGGAAACCAGGTTCACTTAACAATCATGTTACTAGTTCAACAACTGCAGTGATTCAGTTAACAAATGTGAAAAGAAAAGTTGTAAAATGGGGCAAAACTCACTTAATAAATTTCTCATTTAACAACATAAATTTTGGGCTCAATTAGGGTTGTAAATCAAGGACTAACTGTAATCAGGCTGCTCTTGCTGTATGTACCATGCACTAAAATTTAATTGTCTGCATGTTAGAGCCTCTTGTACATAATACAATCAACACAAGTATGTTGAGTTACTTGAGGGAATCAGCACCAATAAATAATTTATAAGGACTAAGTTAGTTATTCAAATTAGTTACATTTAAATGCAGCATTGGGACGAATTTAAAGCATAGATTATTAGAAATTAAGACAGTCACAAATGCTTGAGTAATATTCATGGAGAATATTCCTTCTTTTCTTTTCTATTTTTCTATTCCTCTGTGTCTGGATATATATAGTACCTACGCCAGAAGAGATGTCCAATTTAACTCCAGAATCTTCCCCAGAGTAAGTAATTTATTTTAGTATTATAGATATCACTGCTAGTTTGATTTCAATGCATTTGACAGGAAAATTGCAGCAATATAGGATATTGTACATCCCACATTTCCAACAGATGAAATTACCTAGCTTAATGCAAACTACAATAAAATATGCAAATAGGTAACATAAACTTTAGAAATGCTGATGTTTGAAGGAATATTTTTAGTAAACTAACTGCAGCATTTCAAAGAAAGAGGTAAGATCACTTGTCTATCTGATTAAGTTAAATTATTTGTGACCACCAAGTGAACTATTAGTGAGGTGTGTTTTATAACAACAATGAAAACGTATCCATTACGCTGTTCAATTTGCAGTCTTCTGAATCATATCAAACGTATCCATTACGCTATTCAATTTGCAGTCTTCTGAATCATATCTAAGTCTATTATACTGTGGTGAAAACCAATTCATAAAAATGACAGTGGTTAATCATTATATCTGGTGTTTCTCATAACCTCAAACATTTTAAGCAAAGCTTTAACCCATTATTCATTTGCATAATTAATTGATATTGCCACCAATTTCACTCCTGCTGGCATCACAACTCTTCCTTTAGTATTGCAGGGCCTGTAGTAACACTAATCTCCTCATTCTCATTCCATGTAAAAGGGAAATAAAATTAGTTGTTTTCAACCCTCTCTACCTCCATGCCTTTTCTTCATATTAGCAATAGCACTTAGACTTATATACCGCTTCATAGTGCTTTACAGCCCTCTCTAAGCAGTTTACAGAGTCAG
>JANHGD010006150.1:274586-291613 GCA_027560375.1 Imantodes cenchoa
TTCACAGACTCGGTCCTCATTGGACAGGACTAGAGGACAACCCATCCTGAATGATGGCTCCTCCCAGCTGGAGAACATCTTGTTAATAAGTTTCAACAGTGATATATGATGGTCTACTAAGTGATGCACCCCGTGTTTATTTTTATTTATTTAATTTTTATATCTGTCCACCACACATACAGTACATGACTCAAAGATGAAGGGTTTGAAGGGGTCTTGAATGTTTTTTTTGTTTTTACTATAGATATTTGCTTTTAATCTGATTTACAGATGTATGCCACTCAAGAACTAGAGTGATTTCAGCAAGTTATAAAACCAATAAACAAATAAAATAATAATTATAAAGTATTGCATTTCACAATATTTTAGAATAAATAGAAGTATCAATGAGAGTTGGCCATTTTCACCATTATTGTTTATATCAACAATGAAGCCCTTAGTGCAAGTAATAGAATTAAATGTTTGAAGATTAATGGAAAGGGGTGTTTTATTAATCCTTTTTGTAAATATACAGCTTTAACCGTAACTTTTTCTTATAAATTAAAGAAAGCTTAATTATTCAAAATGTTTATGTTTTGATGTTTTACTATAGGCTTAAAAGGTAGAGTGATAATAAACTGTATGACCCAAAACTTTAAAAGAAATTTACACATTTAGAAATTAAAATTATTAATTACTTATGAGGGTAAAGAAACTGAATTATGTGTTAGTCAACAAATGGCTCAAAAAGAAAATCAGAAATTGGAATAGAATTAAGCTTTTGTGCTTTGGAGTAGTCCTGCTTTCAATATATCTTTATTATCTAAGTGGTCAAGTTATTTCAAATTTTCACCTAATGTATCTCCACCCAAAGCCATCTTTGGTGTAAATTCTGCAAACAGAGAATCTGTCTGAGCTGCTTGAGAGTCGGATGAAGATGGGGTAGGGACATCAAATCCAGCCACGTTGCGGGCTTTGAAGAGGAGAGACGTAAATAGACCTGGGGGGGGGGGGAGACCAGAAGATGATGGCTGTTCCGGCGTGAGGCTCTCATCATCCGACAATTCGAGGGCCCCTTGTCCTCCTCCATAAAATGACCCTGACTTTCGTCATCGGAGACATCCCTATAGTAATCCGGACTGTGGTCATCTTTAGTGTTGCCCAACTGGTCTGCTGGTCGGTAACTCGTGAGAGGATGACCAGGGGCCAAAAGGGGCGGTCGTCCCAGGGACTGGAGACTAGCCGCCAGGCCCTGCTGTACTGTCGCCGCAGTCAAGACGTGCAAATTGGCCGGATCGAAGGAAGCAGAAGCGGCTGCCTGATTGAGGCTTGACAACTGACCAGCAACAGAAGCAGCTGCCTGATTGAGGCTTGTCAGTTGGACAGTGGCTGGAGGAGCAGCTGACGTGGCCACTGCCTTCGGGGATGGAAGGATTGAGTGACCAGACCTGGCAGAACCCCAGATATCTGGGTTAACAAGTGGTAGGCCTGGAATATCAAGGGCCAACAGGTCATCTGCTGACTCCAGTGGTAATTGGACTGCCACTGGTGCATGAGTTGGACTACAACCAGAGGCTACTGCAGGAGTGGAAGAGTGTTGGGAGGACCTCTGACACAGCTTCTGTAGGACTCTATCCCTGCATTGCTCTGCCCTCTCCGTAGCTCTGGAGCTGCTAGGTTTGTCATGAACGTGCCTGGTAAAGGCCCTACTAGATTACTGGGCCTGATCCTCCTCGGGGGTTTGGTGATTCATCTTTCTTCGACATTTGCTGCCCTGTTTAATGCCCAATTTGGCAGCATCTGCCATTTTGGAATCGCCCCGCTTGACAGCAACCAAAATGGCTGCCCAACTGTCACTTTAGTTTTGGCAGGCTGGAGAGGGAGGCTTCTTCAGTGCTGACCACAGCAAGATCTAGATGGTCGGAGGCACTAGTGGTGAGGCCTGAGCTAGCCTCTAAAGTTCTTTGGGAGAGGTGCCAATCGTTAGTGAAGCTCTGTTCAGGCACACAAGATTTATTTATTATTTATTTATTTATTATTTAAATTTGTATGCCACCCAATCCTGAAGGACTCAGGGTGGCTCACAACAAGATGAATGTCGGGGAATAGCCCAAGCACTAGCCTTTAGCAAAAATAGTCCTTCTAACAGCCAGAGACTTGGTGGGAAGGGGGCTTTCACCTGTGCAGCGGGTGGATCACGGCAAGAGAGAGGCAACTGATCGCGGCCACGTTGTTCGAGCGAGGAGCTCCTGTGACAATACTGGGCTTGAACAGAAACTCACTCCTAACATCCCTCTTGAAGCGCCCGACGAAGTCTCAACCGGCTGGGAGGTTTGGAGCTAGCCGGGAGAATGGCCGCTGCCATGTTGTTGAGTGGAGCCTCTGGCCCCTGTGTGCTAGCACCGTGGAACAGTAAAGGAGCGCAAGGCTCCAGTGACAGGCCAGGCTGCAGCCACTCACAGTTGATGTCACGATGGTCAGTGCATGCCCGCCGCTGCGGCCAGAGGCATAGCTTTGCCACTAACTGTTAAATTCAGTCAATCGAGATCTTGATTCGGGACTCACAACGTTGCTACTTCCGATCTCCAAGGTGGATGCAAAAGCAATCAGAATGGGAGCTAAATTAGCCATATCTTGTCCTACTGAAGACCGAGTCGAAGTTGGGATGCTGGCAGACAGAAAACATCAAGAATTGACAGACTCAGTCCTCATTTTGAGTGGGTGAGGACAACCCATCCTGAATGCTAGCTCCACCCACAATGGAGAAATATCATGCGATTGAAATCCAATATTGAACCTAAGTTATAGTCTGCTTTGGTTTATTTTATGACAAATTGAAAAGAACAACTAATTTTTTTATCATTTTGTGTTAATTGTACTAAATGATCACTTCTATTTACAATCTATTTTTTAAGTTAGGTATGGATTTTTGGACAAGAACAGTACCTGCACAGATCCTTCAACTATTTATGTTTATGCAGTGAATGGGGTCTCAAAATAGGCTTTGCAAATATTGTCCTCTGACTAAATTTTTTTTTAAATAGTATCGAACTCTCATGAAATTGCCATATATGACTTCAATAATTCTATGCTTTGCAATGAGAAAGTGATTCATTTTTTATCTATGGTGCAAGAATCAGAAATGTTGGGGAATTAGTATTTACAGGAAGAAGCATGACGTTTTACAGATTTTTAGTGACCCTTAGTGAATACAATAAGAAAAAAGTAAGTTTGTGGGACTGAGTTATGTTCCAAAAGAGAGATTGCTAAGCCCCAGACTTTCGAAAATTTGTGAAAAAGTTTAGCCTAGTTGAATCATTGAGATTGCTTCCTTTGCAAACAAAGTTATTTCATATAGAATAAAAACTGAAACATATGAATCATCAATTGAAGTAGAAAATATTTTATCCCAGATATACTTATCTGTGACTTGTGTTTAAAATAGATGAAAAAGATGTACAATTTTAAATTAGACATAATGGACTGAAGTTTTAAGGATTCTTAAATCTGGTGATCACTAATGAGCTATAATAGTGTTCCCACATATAGCAGATAAGAAGATGGTGTGAATTTGGCGTGACTGAGTCAGCTAGCTCTTTTATTCTATTCAAAAGACTTTAGCCTCATAAAAACATAACTGAAATTATCAAATACAACTAATGAGCTGGGATATGGGATTGTCTCTGGAGTAGACCCATAAACAATAGGCAGCACTCTAAAAAAATCTCCCTGAACCAATCTATAGTCTGAATCAAATAGCAGGTAATTTAAAAATAGTGATTCAAAAAGAAGCAGTTCCATAGTTAGGATATAGAGCAGTTATTAATGAAAACTAAATCGAAACAGTGCCTAAACCAATATACAGAAGAATGAAGCTGAAAACTGAAGCATGCAGGAAGAGGAAATAGTAAACAACTGAGTCAGAGAGATAATTAATTTAAGTGTTGAAATCAACAAGCAGCTAAGTTAAGGGGCTGATTGAAGTCTGAATTGATATATGAAGAAAATTTATATTTTCTTGATATCAGAGGTGGGTTCCTCCCAGTTCGCACTGGTTCTATAGAACCGGTAGTAAATCGGTGGTGACATCACGGAGCTGATTCTGTCAGTGCTGGTCCGTGGAGGCTGCGATCTGTTTTTGGTGGGGTTTTTGGTTTTTTTTTGCTATTTTTTTTCTGGAGTTTGCGTCTGCACATGTGCAGAAGCAGAGTTTTTGGCACTGTGCAGGGGTGCGTGCGCCCACAAAGCATGTGCGCATCCGTGCGGCATGGCCATGTGGCATGCAATGTGCGTGCAGCCACATGGCACAGGAGGAAGCGAACTGGCGGTGAGGTAAGTTAGAACCCACCCCTGCTTCATATATCATCGAGCTGCAGCCAAATGCAAACAGCAAACAGCAAACAAACAAACAAACAAACAACTCCACAGAGTGAAGGATAGGCTAAATGGGTAGGATTTGGAAATATTTTTCTGTGAGAGAAAGTGACAACTGGGATCATAATAAGAGGAAAAAATAATGTAAGCTGATTCAGGTAAGATTTTTTCTATGGTGTTGTGCTCTGCCCCTCCCATGCTGGAAATGTGGATGCCATTCCTAAGTGAGTATTCTAATCTCTTGAATCCAAATGAACTGTTACACAACAGGAAGTTCCATTTTAGCCTTCTGAATTGACTCTTCTCTTTTTTAAATGTTAATGTTTTTTGGAATATTTTTGGAATGCCACCCGAGTTACTACCAGTATATTTGTCTTTGGGAATATCAAACTAGAAGGGTGGATGGAAATAGTGAAATATCCACCTGCAAACTTAAATGTCTGCTAGGTAGATTTTGCCTTTTATTAACATTGTCTGAAGTACAATGACAATGCTATTTGCATTACTTTTTACTTATGAATTCTGAGTTAACAGCATTTTCTTCTTTCAAGACTAATGATAAAGTAATGGAATGTTTACACTCTGAAGAATGTATTACTTTCAGAAACATTCAGCCTCAGAGGGACAATTATTCTGCATCCCTCCATTGGAAAAGAAGAAACATTCATACCGTCAAAATACAAAATACAAAATGCTACAACTTACGTATTGCATACTGCCATGGTCTGACACGACTCTCCTGTACAGAATTCAGAGATGGTACTATACTGTAAATTAATATGGTGGAAGAACGTTGTTGCTGAAAGACAAAAGAACGCCAAAGTTTTCATTATTACTCTGCATGTTTGGAGGCTAAAAAAAAGAGGGCTCAAGAGCTGGGAAATTAGGCATAAGTGAAAGCGTTCATTCAGCATTATCACAACTACCAAAGCATTTTCTTGCTGAGAACTGTATTAGCCATAGTCTGTCTGTCTCTCTGTCCGTCCAGTCAGTCTGTCTGTCTATCTGGTCTTATCTATCTGTCCTTCAATCTAGTCTAGTCTAGTCCAGTCCAGTCCAGTCCGTCCGTCCGTCCATCCATCCCTCCATCCATCCATCCCTCCATCCATCTAGTCTATCTCACTTATATGGTCAACGATCTCACAGAAATGGGAAGCATACAATAATCAATTAAAAAAACAAATACATAAAATAGTTGCTATAAAACAAAATCAATAATTGTAAATAAATAAATCAAAATTAAAAAGACATTATAAAAAATAAAATATATAAAGCCACACAAAGAAAGTAAAGAATCACCTGTAATTGAGCATTTAAGAGTGTTCCCAGTGCCCTGAGATCCCAAATCTGATGACATAACCAAGTATTGAGGGACTTCTGGAATCGTAACAGGGATAGAGCTAATCTGATTTAGGGGGTGGGGGGAAGAGAGTGGTCCATAGGGCAGCAGAGAAGGCCTGTTTCCTAGCATTCACCAAATAAAGTCCCTGATGGATGGTATTTGCAACTTCTTACTCTGATAAATCTAATGGGATGGGCCAATGTAATTGGAGAGAGGTAATCATTCAGACAATCTGGTCCCATTTCATGAGGGGCTTTAAAGATTAAAAACAGCCCCCTGAATTGAACTCAGAAGCCAATGCGGCTTGCGGGCCAGAGGTGTAATACTAGAAGTGCTGTTCTGGGAGCACACATAACTGATAGAGACCAAGAATTGGAATGTGAAACTAGTATAAGACAATGACTCTATGTTCACAGTGAGTGGCTCACTCCCTGTCTGTCACAATACTTCTCCTCCACCCCTTTGGCAGCCTCATCCCCAAAACCAAGTCCCCAAAGACCAGGCACTTCCCATTATCCTCACCAAGTATCACTGGAAGGGAAAGCTCTCAGCATCAGCAAAAACCCCAGCTGCCCTCTCCCCACACACTACTCATACACACACGAACAAACAGGCTCCTTCCCGTGCTCCCTCTCATCAACTAATGGAGGGTTCCTCGCATTCTTCAGTTCAAAAAGAAGCTTTTTGGATGTGAAGCTAAACATTTTCATGGAAAAAACTAAGAAAGTCCAGTTGTCCTTTTAAAGCACCTTTGGGTCAACCATGACCTGGATGCTTGAGAATCTCCATAGACAGCCTGCAAAACAGTTCTTTCACTCTCAAAGAGGCTGGCTGAAAAGGATCACACCCGGAATCTAAGCAGAAATCCAAGCTTGGATTTCAGGAAGGAAGCTGTCAGGAAACAAGATTCTCCTTTATCTACTCTTTCATTTAAGAACATCTTAGATTATGAAAAACAATCAGTACAATGTTCAGTTGTTGCAAATCTCATAATACTTACTGTTGCTAGCTAGCCATTCATTAAGATCTATTTCACGTGGTAATATAACTAATTCTTTGAATTCAAAGTCAGTAATCCTGGACTTTGTATATTCCGGTTCAAGATACAGTTTCTTTTCCTCTGTTGCAGGCTTTTTACCATTTGGTTTTCCCTTGGATTTCCTGCAAAAGAAAAGGAGGGGAAAAAATAGATCATGGATTAAAATCGGAAATGTAGGTTATCTAAACTTATGTTTTTTCTGACTTAGCCTGAAGTTTCTAAATGTTTCTCTGAAATGTTTCTCTGAAACATTTGCTAATAGTATAATCACACCATAATGTCACATGGTTCTTTTTGTGTGTGATTAAGAAAGCAGCAACTCCCTCTTTTGCACAGTTCCAATCCCCAATTTTCATTCTAATCTTTTTAAAAGAAAAAAGAAAAAAAACCTATATGTCTATACTTCCATAATCCAGATTGTAAAACAATATCTTCAATTTCCAAAACCCCTAATCAGAGTTTTTTTGCTGGTGTTCTGAGAATTCTGGGAGTTGAATTTTATACAATAGGAAAGTTAGTTTGCTATTTCAAATAATAAGAGAATGAAGTTTTGTTTTACAAATCAAGGAGTTAAGTGACCTAGAACTAAGGAGAAATGTCTTAACAGTGAAGACAATTAACCAGTGGAACGGCTTGCCTTCAGAAATTGTGGATGCTCCATCACTGGAGGCTTTTAAGAAGAGACTGGTCAGCCACTTATCTGGAATAGCAACAGCAACAGCACTTAGACTTATATACAACTTCACAGGGCTTTATGGCCCTCTCTAAGCGGTTTACCGAGTCAGCATATTGCCCCCAACAATCTGGGTCCTCATTTTACCCATCTGGGAAGGATGGAAGGCTGAGGCAACCGTGAGCCTGGTTGGATTCAAATTGCCAAACTGCAGGCAGCCGGAATAGGCTGCAGTACTGCACTCTAACCACTGCGCCACCGAGGCTCATGATACAGGGTTCCCTGCCTGAGCAAAGGGTTGGAGTAGAAGACATCCAAGGTCCCTTCCAACTCTGTTATTCTGTTCTGTTTATAGTTCTTGTATAGTTCCTAATATATATACTAATAATATATGGTTACATATATGTACATTATTGACAAATACTTTTTTCCCATCATGTTCATGATTCATGATCTATTCAAAATCTATTTTATTGAAGCCTCCCTCTGCCGGAAGATAAATTAATGCTGTGTTCTGTAATTCAGATGTTCAATCTAGAAAAGAGCAGCTTCAAAAATGTGAAGCCATTCATAAAGCACCAAACTGGCACTGTCGATTGTTAAATACACAGAATAACTTGGTCACTAACAGTTTGTCAGTACTGATAAGAAGCTACTGTGAAAAATTCAAAAAAAGATATATGGAACTTCAAAAGCTTTATTTCAATTATTGTTTCTTGACTCTGAATTATATTAAAATAAATACGTAAGTCCCATGCTCTTGTAAGAGTCACTGTTGTGATACTACAGGCTTTTTGCAGGGGTATTTTACTTTTAATGAAGTGAGATTCTGACTCTTAAATTTCTTTCTTTTCATTTACACCTCAATTTTTCTCCAGATACTTCAAGGCTGTAAAGTTCAGGTTCCTAGGTTGTCTCCCATCGAGTCAGGCTTATGCTTTTCCTCTGGCCTCCATTCAAGCAGATTCATGATTCAAATGCCAAATACTATTGAGCAGAAAGGAATGTGGCGATTCATGCACTTGTGAAAAACCTGAATCTTTATTTTTTAGTCAAACTAACTATAATCATTGGAGGCCATCGGATTGACCTCTTCTTCTGCAGTGCCAAGCTACAATCATTAGATCCACTTGTCTAGTTGTAGTAAACAGTACAAATACAGTTGAAAGACAGCACTTTGCCTCAAGCTAGCCAAGAAAGCACACCACCCTGTGTTTGCCTCATTCCAAAGAAAGTCCTGTTCAACTTCTTGAAAACTGCAGACAAACTGGCTGGAGTTGTGTGCTATGTCCTTTAAGGAAAATCTCATCATAGAAAATGATTTGAAAAGCTACGGAATAGACAAAGAACAAAGAATGCAGTAGTTTTAAAAATAATATTTGCCAAATTGCAATTACTTGAAAAATTGAGTGAGATGGAGTTTAATATTCCAGAGTCCTCAGCCTGAGGAGTAATCGTAATGGATTTCTTGCTCCAGTAACAGGTTAAGCTCAGTGACCTTTGAGCATCCTTTTAATTTCATGATTTTATATATCTAACTCTGGGTAAAGTTTAAAGGCACGCTGTACAAACACGGACCATTTTGCCACATTCAAAGAGATTGTTTTAATAGCGTTTCCCTTTGGATTGAAGTAAACTACAGGTAAACTTGGGATGGTTGACTTTCTTTGCTAGCTTCAGGTGAAATGCCTCACTTCAACTAGATTGGTACTATTTACTAAGCAGGATGAGCTGGAATTTGACCCGCTTGGGTGGCGAAAAAATTATAGTCTGCTTCAAATTATTACAGTCGAGCTATTGAGAGTAGCAAGAAAAAGTGGTATTGCTGTTTTCCTTTGGAGGAAAACATCATACTAAATATAACAATTGATATTGTTACATTTCCTCATTTAAGATGGAAGACTGTTGCTACTTCAAAGGTGAGATTGAAAAGAAATACATTGTATGCTTTTAGGCAAGCACAAATATCCATAAGGAGGAAGGGAAGAGGACAAAGAAGACATTATTATGTCAAGAAACCAAACAGCCACCATAAGATAATCAATCAATCAGTCAATCAATCAATCAATCAATCAATCAGGGAGGTATTTTAAAAAGCAAAGAGCTTGAAATTAAAAATAAACAAAACACGACTGGTTATATAATTGATATTAAAGCCTGCTTACTCAGAATGCATGTAATTTGCTGAGCTATGTTTTCAGCTTGACAAAGCAACGTAAAGCGTCCAAGAGTCTCAACTATTTAGGGCTGGAAGGCACATTTGAGATTTTAGGAACATTCATAAAACACCATCAACCAGCAGGCAAACCAATGATATTGTTCTCTGCTCTCTCTCAACTCTAAAAACTGCCTGCCATTCCAATTTTCTTTCATCTTTTAGAGAGAAAGTGGGCACAGTTTTAAACAAAGCACTGAGCTTCAGACAGTTATCATTTCTATTTCCAGAGAATGTTTACGGTGATACTCTGCAGCATGCCACCTTGGATTCTGAAGGAAGTATCCATGGCCACAATGGTGTACATAGACAACATATTTGGAGATCTAGGTTTTTTTTTTTAAAAAAAAGCATGACATCATCATGATATCATACGCGCATCCTGGAAGGTAATAAAATATGTTCATTCCACTTTCCTTAGAAAGTCACGTTGAAGATATTTGGGGAAATAACATGTTTGAAAGAGCTGAAAGTATGTTTTGCAAATGAGCAGAGTGTTCATATTTTGTAACTCCCAAGATTTTCTGGCTACTTTCAGTTCTTGCAAAATCGTGGTTCCTATTTGTAAACATAAATGTACTGGGCAAAACAAGCAAACTATTCACACTAAGATTTTTTTCACAAATCATCTAGAAACGTCTGTGCCCGCTTCTGCATCACAAGATATTCTTTCCACCAGTACCTGATTAATATGTAATCCTTCCACTAAAAATACAGAATACATAGTTAAAGAGGCCAATGAAAAGCTTATTTCATGCAAAATCTATTTCATGATGCTTAAATGTCAATTAGCACTCAGTTTACGGGTAGGCTTTTCTTCGCGGCTCAAAAGTCAGTTTAGATCTTTTACAGTCTCTAGGGAAATAAAACTAACTACTGTAGCCAGGAGAAACAAATATGAAAACAATTTTTTGTCTCTCAAGAAACAACTGATCCAAAAGTTACATAAACCAAACTTGATAGACAAATCAGAGGAAAGGGAGAGCAAAACAGAAATGAATGCCAGGAAAAATGGGTGGCAAATTGTACAATAGATAAGATGTATTGCTTTTAACTTTTTCTACACACAAACACACCAACCTATTTCAAATATAGTTGAGAAGAAGCAGTGTTGGAAAAACTTCATTGTAGCACAGATTACATAAAGCATCCTCTTCATGGAGGCTCTCTGTCAGCCTCAGGGTTGTTATTTTTGGTGTTCACAAAAGCTCCTACCAGCTTCTTCACTTGGACCAAACTCTCCAAGCACATGGCCAACTTTTGTTCTTAATTTTAGCGAGCTTGTCTCAGAGAAGATGGTCCCTGACAGATGACTCCCAAGCAAATCTCAGCTTTAAGGCTGAGGGTGGAAAAAAACATATAAAGTTTCTGGGAGACAGAACTCAAACATTCATGCCTTAATCCCAACTATTTCCCACTGTCTTTTGATTTTACAGCATCACTGAATAATTTCTTATATCTAAACAAAGAATGGGATGAGTTGTAGATCCTGAAACAAAAAGACTGCCCATTTCTGTATCAAGGGAAAGAAAATTGCTTCCCACCTTGCACCTAGTTTGTATGTTTCATCTATGAGGTTCATTCTATTATTTTTATAATCTTATTTTTTATGAAAATTCATTTTTCAAAAAAGTATCTCAAAATACAATCCCTTATAGTGGTATTGTTGTGTCTCGAAGTGTCTATGGGTTGAACTATTTGCAAAGTCAAAGTGCTAATGGATAACTTAATTCTAGTTCACACATCTTTATGAAGTTAATTGTACACAGCTATGATCCCAATAATTAGCAACAACAACTTCTTATAAATAGCAGACCTAAATAGTTATTATAATAAATCTCAACTGTAGTAGTTAATAATTAGGTTCCCCCAAAATTTCCAAGCATCATTAATACTTCACTTCCTAGATTAGCATTGATGGTTTTTAAAATTTGGTGATGTTGAAAACTTGCAAACCAACTTTCAAACACACCTCATTGAGTTGCACAGATGGAAGCACATTATTTTGTACCTGGAAACTAATATCAAGGAATGAAGATCACACCCATATCCTGTCAATTGTAAAAGTCCCAAGCTTAGCTAAATACCTCTTTATAAGGATGCATTTTCTTATACTGAAATCGTAAATGCGGGATTGAGTACTTAAGTCCCTTATATGAGAGGAAGACTGTCCTGTTTTAATAATCTAGATACAAGGACAACTATAGAAATGTATTTAACTTTATCTACCATTAAAAAAAGAGGTAAACAGCCAGAAGATTCTACAGAAGAAAATAATAAACATTAGAAATTTAAGTGTCACTCATATCTTCTGTGAATCTTTCAGCCAAATCAAGTAAATTAGAAATGAACTGCTTTCAGGGTCAACTGTACCACTGTAGTCAAAATAAAAATGATAAACTGTGTTTAAATAAAACTACCGTATTTTTCGGCGTATAAGACACAACATCCCCCCCCCCCAATGAATGAAAATGTAGGTGCATCTTATAGACTGAATATGGGCATTTTTGGGCTCCCAAGCCTTCCACATATCATGTTTTCACCCTCCCTGGCCCCCAGAAGCAAAAATGGGATGTGCGGAGCACTGCAGAGTGTTTCTGGGGGCCTGGGAGGGTGACAACGTGATGCGTAGAGGGCTTGGGAGCCCAAAAATGGCCCATCCTGTAAATTTAGGTGCATCCTATAGTCTGAAAAATATGGTACATATAGTTTTAAGTTATTATTTATCAAGAACTAGGAGCATGCACAATAAAGATGATGACTAATCGGAGGAAATTAATAGGAGACTCATATACCTAGTTACATAAATCATAATTCTATTAAATGTAGATGATTATAATCTTTGTTCCAATGGACTATCTAGTCTTATTTACTATTTAAGTTTGCCAGATGGCCTTTACTTTCAGGGGTGATGTTCTTTATTTCAAATGAATATAAAACAAGATGAATAATCCATTTTACAAGCCATAATTCCAAACTATCTTATCTTTTAACTTTGAATTTGGCAATCTAGTCACCCTTTGGAATGCGTATAAATATCAAACTGCAATCCAAGTACCAAGTATGCTTGTTATTTTCCTGGAAACACAACTGAGAATAAAAATTATAATTCCGTGTCTTCTCATCCAATCATTTTGCAAATTATTTTTTTTTAAAGTTAGCCATATGAGAAATATTGGTAGTTCCATAATAAACTACAGTTCAAACGATTTTCTTGTTTAATTAACTGTTACACAAAATAAAAGTAAAAACCTTGTGATGTGATGTGGAATGGCATGGTATGGCATAGTGTAGTATTTATGGAAAAAACTGGCTGTAGTTTTTTTTTATTATTAAGACTAGACTTACTGAAGTCTTGCATGACAAGGTGACAATGATGGCTTAGTTACATTCAGAGAGATTTGGAAAATGCCTAACTTGACTCTGCTTGTGTGTTATAGCCCCTACTCCACCCAACAAAAGAGAAACAATTATTTCTATAAACATTTACTTAAAAAAAAAAAGTTTGCTCATGCGTATGTTCCCCAGGATCGGCCATGTGCTACTTGTCTTCAGGCAGTGTTCTCTGTCTGTTGACAGGCCGTGCAGCCAACCCAAGGCAGCTCCCCATCTGACAAGACCATAATTCTTAAAGCAGATCCAGTGAATGCTCTTCCATGGCTTCTGTAGCTTCCAAACACCATGCAAAAGCATGCCATGTTCTCAAACAATTTCCAGAGGTTCCACAGGCTGTGAAAGACCATACCCTTTTTGAACATGGCCACTGCAGTCTCCAAAGATCACATGAGAATGGGGGGGGGGGGAAGCTTTTATAGAATAGCTATTATCAGGTGTGGATGAATGCTGGGATGTCACCCAAAACATTGTGACATGCCACCTTCAACAGGCATGTTATGGTTTCACCTTTAATGATATATACCAAAGCTTTACAAATCACCCTGTTTACTTTATTACAAACACACATGAAGTATTGTGAAAATGTCAGCTTAGGTATATCTGGAGAAATGTTAGCAGTAAGATAATTAACATATATCTTATCATATTCATAATGCTTTATAATTATCTCAGATATATACCTGATCACCTCACTATTACAGCTTAGGTTTCATGTTTGTTTGTTTTTAAAGTATATTCATCAAAGAGGACAGAAATCTTTCAGTCCTCAGGCTACATGTAAACTCTTTTTATATGGTTTCAGAAATCATATTGTGGATTTTCAGTGGTAAACCGCTAAGAAACAAAAGGATTATTTCTTGCCATTTCGGCAGAAAATGAGATAATACCTTGAAATCCCAGTCCCAACTGCACCTCTGACAATTCTAGCTTCCTGTGTGATATATTTGACCTTCTAATAGAGGGGTTTTTTATTTAAAAAATGGCTGTTGAAGTATCCTGACTGATTCATAATAGTTCTATCACTTCCTTTTGCCCTGTTTCCATCCAGTCTTTCTACTGTTGGATGGATGGATGAAACAAAGGAAGGAGGATACATTACATATGAAAAATCTTGTTATCCCTAGTTTAGACCTAATATTAAACCTTGGCCACATAGAATAAAATTATCCCTTGGTCCATTATATTAATCAAAAGTCAATTAATACAGAAATCAAACACCTATTGACAATCCAAATGTGTCAATCAGTGGTTACACTGTCTTTGTAAACACTGCAGATTATTATATTCTCCATGCTTGTCAAAGCCGTAACACCTGATATAATCCAAATTGTTAATATACTGTATAATTCAAGGGTATTGCTGATTTTTCAACCAATTATGGATATTAAAGCAACATGTGGTACCAGTGGGACAAAGTAATATCATACGAGTAGGTGTTCCTTCACCCATTTCACATTTTTGGCATAGTGAAGTAGACTGCGAATCTTTCTCATATATTCTCTGAGAGCACAATAAATGATGGGAAAAACTCCTTGTTGAACTAGACGTAACATCAAAAGAAATATACTTCATATTCTTTAAGATTAGTAATCAATTTGTTAAAATGAGATTTTAACTTAGATTGACTTATAGCAATACTCTTTAAGTGTTTATACAGAAACAGAAATTCCAAGATAGACAATAATTGGGGAGTTTAGCTGCTACTGCCTCTACACCAACTTGTGAAATCAAGAAATATTTTAATGTAATACACTGTCATTTCACAATGTTAAGCAATCTAAATTTCTTTTGCAATAATGCAAATGGTTTAAATATTTGACTGGCAATAAACTGATCTAAAGTGTTAATTATCTCCACTTATCAGTACTATTACTTTAAACAATCTCCCAAAAAACACCGTCCATGATTATGGAATGATTTTGGAGTTGATTAAATTAAATGAGGGGTTACAATGCATATAGAAACTGAGCACTTTTCAACCAAATAATTGTGCAAATTCATACTAGCTTTGTCCTTTCTATTGAGCAATTGTTCTGTGACTGTTCTGTGAAAAAGATGAGGAAAACACATCTATCAGTATATTTGATCTATGGTAGTGTGGAAGTCAATCGATGGGAACGCTCCAGGAGGGTCAAATGGAGAAGGAATATGGGACAGAGAGTAAAAGAAACACAGTGGTTTGGCTAGAGGGCAAGCAAGATAGAATTGTGGTCCATCACGCATGTGTTAAACTGGATTTGGCTTCTTTTTGTCCATCCAATGAGTTCTTCTCAAGGACCTGGGATAGGCAGATGTTTAATAATATCTAACATTATTAAATATTGAAACTAATTTCTGTGAGAAGCATCGGTAGCAATTTTTCAACCTATCAATATATTCCAATATAAGGGAATATACATAGCTCAGGGTTGAATTGTGGAGTCCTTGATGTTTTCTAAGCTTGGCTGTTTGTTTGCAGATGCTTCATTACTCCACTGGTGCCCCATGATATTGCCTAATGAGGTAGTGAAACTTCTTCAAACAAACAACCAAGTTCCGTACCACTATCAATATTTCTTTGACGCTCTGGAGCAAGGTCGCAGTTAGAGAGCTATAGCAACATATTTGGGTAGTTTATTAATATACATGTTGAAAATATAGAGCACACACCTTCAACCTGTATCTCTAGTTCCAAGGTGAGCAGCCTCTCTGCTTCCACAGCAAACTTAACCTCTTCTCCTTCTAATAATGTACACAATACATTCCATTCCTAAGGTACATGCAAAATTTCCTAAAGCCTTCATCAACTGTCCTTTCTGTTTTTCACACCACCTGCCTAGACTTTCCTTTATTCTCCGCACCCTTAAAGTAAGAAAAAAGCAAGAGTAAAAACTTCTCTTTCTACCCAAAACAGAAGGTGAAATGAAAATAAAACATTTGGTAAAACATAAAATATTTTGGACACAAAGGAAACAAAGAGCCAGTGAAGAAGACCCTGATATTTGAAAATGTCAAAGACAAATAAGAAAAGACTCCAGAGAAGAAGATATGATCTCCTGGTACTATCACTGATATCAAGTCCATGAGTTTACAAGAAGCAGTCACTGGTGAACTGATGTTCATCAGGACATGAAGAGTCAGAAGTGATGGAATAATTAAACAACAGGAAGCATCTCTCCCATTAACCACAAAATGAAACCATTTTTTTCTTACAATAATAATATGAGACAAAGTATTAAGTAAATAGCTGTAAATATTCCATGCAATAAAGTAAATGTTTCATATAATAACCCATAGTCATCTACCACCACTTTAAACCCTTCTCCAAGTTTTGGCCAAGTTGCAGTTTTTATTGTGACAAAAAGTAAAAAACAAAAAGAGGGGAAATAGTCATATTATCTGCATTTATTACATTTAATTTAAATATTCAGTCAGGCTTAGTATTATCTTGGCCCCACTTCTTTCACTCACCTGATTCCCCCGCCCCCATTTTTGGAGCACAGTCTTCAGCATACCACTTAAAAGCCAAATCTCTTTGGCTTGAAAAGTTGTACACTCCTGAAAGCAGTAAAATCACTGAGGATTCTAGGTAAGCATTTTAAAGATCTTTTTGTTGAAATACTTCAATATCAAAATATTTGAAGGGATACAGATCCTTTTTTTAAAAAAATGCTCAAAAGGATTTGAACTGGGTAATGTACAGTTAGTTCTCGACTTATGATCACAATTCAGCCCAAAATTTATATTGCTAAGTGAGAAATTGGTGAAGTAAATTTTGCTCCATTTTACAACCTTCCTTGCCACAGTTGTTAAGTGAGTCACTGCAGTTGTTAAGTTAGTAATGTGGTTGTTAAGTGAATCTGTTTACCCCATTGACTTTGCATGTCAGAAGGTCACAAGAGGGAACCGCTTCACCCTGGGACACTATAATTGTCATAAATATGAACCCGTTGCCAAGCGTCCAAATTTTGATCATGTGACCATGGGGATGCTGCAATAATTATAGGTGTGAAAAACAGTCATAAGTCGC
>JANHGD010006152.1:39985-51940 GCA_027560375.1 Imantodes cenchoa
TCTGGCATGATCTGTTTTTGACAAATCCATGTTGGCTTTTGGTTATTACTTTGTTTGCTTCTAGGTGTTCATTGATTCGTTGCTTGTTTATCTTTTTATAAATTGACAATGTCAATGGCATATAAAGAAAATATGTATAAATGTTTTATAGATGGCACATGTCATTGGAGAGATTAGCAAAAATGTTTAAGGATAAATTATGAAATGTTGGAAATGTCATCAAATACCAGATTCTTTTTATCATATGTGGTGGACATGTGGAGATGCCAAAGCGTAGTGAAGTTTAATTCAAATATGGATAGAAAAGATGTTGCAACAACACATAGAGCTGAGACTGGAGATATTCCTGTTGGATATTTTACCAGCAAAATATAGCAAGGAAAGTACATATTTAATTATTCATATAATTACAGCAGCTAGAATTGTGTTTGCACAAAATTCGAAAGCACTGAAAACTCCTTCAGAATGGGAGGTAATTAGGAAGATATTGGATTTTGCAGAGATGAATAGACTAACAATGATAATTAAAGATAAGGAGGATTCAGAATACTACAGTATTTGGGGGAAATTTTACGATTGGATGGAAAAGGAATATGGGTAGAAGTTAGTTAACACCAATTGAAATGGAAGGAGGGTGATAAGCTGAGGACTTCCGGGGTGGTGCCATGGTGTTGTGGAGCGGAGAAAGCTTGCTGCTAACTCCGTCTGACTTTCCGTGCTTTTGGGAGCCGAATGCAGCAGTGCGAATCTCCGTAGGAGAGAGCCAGAAGAAGAGAAACATCAGGCAGCAGCGGGAAGGGGTGCAACCCCTTGCTGTGGAAGTTGAAAGCCCTGATAATGGGCATGGAAGAAACCAGCGTTTATAGATGGTTTGGAGACATGGCAGCTGATCTTCAATAGAGGAAGGGAAAAAACAGTGAATCGTAGTGGATTGACGAGCCCTTACTGGAGAACATTGAGGAAATTCCAAATCAGAGATGGGAGGATCGAAGAATAAGGAAGTCTCCAAGAGGAACAGGTGGAGAGCAAATAAAAAATTTGGGACATATGGTAATAGACTTAGGAAAATTGGAAATTAACATATAAACTGTGAGATTGGTGTGCTGGACAATAGAAATAACAAGAGCGAAGAAGAAGAAACAACAAAGAGATTGCATGCTGATATTGCCGTGAGGGGATTAAGAAACGGGAGAAGATGATAGAAAATCAATGACAGTGAAAGTGACAGTGACAATGACAGTGCATGTTTGACAGCAAAGACATTTTAAAAGTGAATTGGAAATAACATAGAACGGTACATCGTGGTAAAACAAAATATATAGAGTCCAAACAAATTATGCTAGAAAACACAGATTGCCAAGAGAGGTTCATGTGAAATTTACAAAAAGAAACTATAAGAGATGAGATATATAGGAACACTAGGACTGAACAAATAAGCTTTAGAGGGAAAGATATCATAGTATTAAAACAAATTCCAAAGCGGATTAGAGAAAAAAGAAGAGATTTCCAATATCTTACCACAAAAGTAATAAGAAAAGAAATCCCTTTTAGATGGTTTGTACCCAAGGAGCTCCTGGTTACTTGGAAAGAGAAAAAAAATAAGAATAGACACAATAGAAAAAGCGGATGAATTCATAGAACAATACTTGGAAACAGAAGGAGAAAGCAGTATAGAACCAGAAAGAAAGTCAGGAAGAACAATACACAAAAGTCAGGAAAGAGAAAGAGGAGAGAAAAAAGAGACAAGAGCAAAAACCAAATAGAAACCAGAAGCACAAGGGTAACAAGAGCGATATTAAGGCAATAGGATGGAAAAACAAGTTAAAATATTTTCCGTTAACATAAATGGAATCAACTCACCAATTAAACGAAGGCAAACATTTACTAAATTACAAAAATAAAATTTAGACATAATATGCTTACAGGAGGTACATGTTAAAAATGAAGATATTAAGCTGCTAGAAACACCCAAATTAGGCAAACTTTACACAACTTTGGCTGACTCAAAAAAGAGAGGAACAGCAGTGTATGTGAAGAATTAGTTAAATCTGAAACAAATATATAAGGATACAGAAGGCAGAACAATTATAATTGAAATCTCAGTAAATCAGAGAAAAATAGTACTTATAGTTATTTATGCCCCTAATAATGGACAAAACGAATTTTATACAAAACTATATGAGCAAATTATTAAATTGGAAAAAGAAAATATATGTATAATCGGAGATTTTAATGCAATGGTAAACCAAAAATTAGATTATAAATCAGGAAGTAAAAAGCAGTATGAAATAAAGATGCTACCTAAAATCTTTTTTGAGATGGTCAGAGAATTCAGTTTAAAGGATACTTGGAGAGAAAGATACCCAAACAAAAATCAATTTACATACTATTCAAACCCACAAAATTCCTGGGTCTAGAATAGATATGATTTGGATGGACATAGAAACACTAAATAGAATACAGGAAATAGAAATTAAATCAAACATTTGGGCAGACCATAATCCCATAATAATTATGTTAAAGGGAACAAAAAGAGAAAATAAAAGATGGACAATGAACCAAAGAATAATCAAAGAATACATTAAATACATGGAAAAAGAACTCTCACTTTTATGAAAGAAAATTGGAATGGAGAAACCACTATTCAAAATCTTTGGGACACCACAAAAGCCTATATTTGCGGTTTAACCATTGCATACACAATAAGAAGAAATAAAAACAAAAATAGACAAATTAATGAACTACAAAGTAAAATGGGAGAACTAGAATATAAATTACAAATTGACCCAGAATAGTAAAATTAACAAAGAAAAAGACTTACTTAAACACAAACTAAATTTAATAACACAAGAGGAAGTGGCATAGAAGATAATGGCAGCCAGACAAAACTACTTTGAATATGCCAATAAGCCCGGGAAGTGGCTAGCCTATAAATTAAGAAAAGAAAAGAGAACAAATATATACACCAATTGGCAGATGAAAGTGGTAATATTAAAACAGGGATGGAAGAAAAAAAGGATATAATAATTAAATATTTTGGTAAATTATACTGTAAAGATGAAATAAATAATAAATAACATACAATGAAGTATTAGAAAAAAGGAAAATTCCAAATTCATGGACAGAGTCGTTAATAATGCTAATTCCTAAGGATACAGAAGAGAGGCAAAAGATCCAAAATTATAGGCCAATCTCGATGGAAAATGCCGATAATAAAATCTTTACAACTATCATGGCAGAAAGGTTAAAAAATATATTAAACAGGATTATTCTCCCGGATCAGAATGGTTTTCTCCCAAAGAGACATATAAAAAACAACACAAGAACCATATTGGATTTATTAGAATATTATGAGTTTAACCCAGGAAAACCTGCAGCATTCATATTCCTCGATGCACAAAGGGCATTTGATAATTTAAATTGGGAATTTCTTATTAACAAATTTGAAAGATGAATTTCAGAGAAAAATATATTAGGATGATTCAAACAATTTATTCAAATCAAATAGCAAGAATAAGCATGAATGGAGACATAACCAATAAATTCAACATAACAAAAGGAGTACGGAAAGGCTGTCCATTATCCCCCTTGTTATTCATATTTTTGATAGAAACATTACTACAGCAGATTAGACAGACCCCAGAAATTAAAGGATTAAAAATTAGAGACCAGGAGTATAAATTACAGGCCTTTGCTGATGATTTAGTATTTAATATATAAGATCCAATAGAAACAGCACCAAAATTATTAGATAAAATTAATAGATTTGGAAATGTAGCAGGCCTAAAAATTACCAAAAAAGAAGACAAAATTACCAAAAACTTACCAAATAAACAAACACAGGAATTAGAAGAAAAATTTCAATATCTTCATAAATGACTTAGATGAGGGGATAGAAGGGGAACTTACCAAATTTGTGGATGATATTACACTGGTAGGAATAGCTAACACCTTAGAAGATAGGCTCAAGATCCAGATGGATCTTGAAAGACTTGAACACTAGGCCATATCTAACAAAATAAAATTCAGTGTAGAAAAAGGTAAAGTCTTACACTTAGGCAAGAAAAACCAAACGAACACATATAGACTGGGTGAAATCAGGCTTAATAGTAATAATTGTGAGAGAGATCTTGGAGTCTTAGTGGACAACCAATTAAATATGAGCCAGCAGTGTGTGGTGGCAGCCAAAAAAGCCAATGGAATCCTAAATTGCATTAACAGAGGGATACAATCAAGATCAAGTGAGGTAATAATACCACTCTATGGGGCTGCTGGAGATAGGCCTGGTGTATCTATCTAGGAATTACAAAGATCTTCAGGCTGAAATTATAGAGTAATAGAAGCTCATGTTTGTAGTGAGCATAGTCAGAACAAGTAACCCCACAGTAAGAAAAGATTGCACTTCCTAGGTCATACATTACTTAATGTATAGATTGCAACTGCAAAGCAAGTAAACAACCTTTGCTGAAACAACAGCACAACATGATACACACCCATACATACACACATCCTTTGAGAACCAACAATTAAACAGTCAACCAAACTGGAAAAAATAAGGTATTGTTTCCCCATCATGACACCAAAATATTGTTTTTATTGAAACAATGACAGAACAAATAATTGAAGAAGAACTTGGCTGCAGGGTATAGAAATTAAAGTTATTTAAATGTCAAGAATGGGGGAAAGACAATTATGAAAAATAACTGGATTCTCTTAATTGTTGCAGCTGTAGAATAATTTTAATTGCTTTGTATTTACAGTTGGGGAAAATACTTCTGAGAAACAGCCAAGAAATGTATGGCACAACTAATTTCTGAAATCTCAAAGACCACATATGCAACTTCATGCAAGTATAGAAGAGAAACATGAGGGTTTTTTCCCCCCGGAGTTTTCTGAGCAATTGCAAAATTAGCTTGATGATCTCCTGTTGGCACTACTTGTATTTTGAGGTAGGTTAATATAAATATTGGTAACTTTACCAGTAAGAATTAAATTATTGTTAGGATGTTATTAAAGCAAGATGGTAATCTACTCTTACTTTATCCAGGCAAATTTGATAGTATAGATCCGTGATGGCAAACCTATGGCACTCGTGCCAGAAGTAGCACACAGAGCCATCTCTCCTGGCATGCAGAGCTGTTGCCCGTTGCTCTTTTGGGTTCTGACACGCCAGCCAGCTAGATTTCATGAACACAGATGTGCCAGAAACTGGAAGAGCAGCCGCATTGCACATGCGCACTGCAGGAAGATGATCTTCCTGTTTCCAGCATACACATGCGAGTTGGCCACTTCGTCTGGTTTCTGGTGCACATGGCCAGGAATGCTCCCTTAGAAGAAGTCTAAGGCACCAACATTTGCCGCCATGAACGGCCATTCTGGACGCTGCCTGGAGCACGAGACAGACAGGAGGAGGAGGAGCAGCGGCAGCAGACTGTTCGTGCTGGCAAAATTTGGTGCAGGAAGCTTTCCAGGCCCAAAACGGGCTGGGTGGGGGTTGGCATGAATCGATAGTGCTTGTGTGAGAAAGCGCGTGTGCACAGATGGGGCAGTCATGCACGCATGCACAGGTAGGGTGTGCATTGCATTGTGGGCGCCAGCACATGCACACAATATCGTGGGTGCACAAACACACTTTTGGCACACAACCAGAAAAAGGTTCGCCATCACTGGCATACGTCATGTTTTGAAACAATGAACTGCAAAAATTGGCATATTTTGCATGGCACTGTGATTTATTTATGATAGTGTTTTCCTTCCCTTCCTTTCTCCCTAATAAGGAAAACATTTTTTAAGCAACTCTGCAACTAAGTTTTGAAGAAAATCTTGAAAATGGGAGAGCCAAGTCTCACTAGAGAAAAGAATTGGGAAATAAAGGGATCGGCTAATTAGCTTTAATTGGGTCAGGCTGGATAGAGCTGATTGCCATAATTAACATTGCTTAATGAGCTTCCTAAGGGAATGTCCTTTGAGGCACAGGGTGAAGGTGAGAAAGTGATTTAGACTATCACAAAGGCAATTGTATACCTTCTAAGTAATATGAAAATATATGCATATTGAGAGAATATGCAGGAGAAACATTTAAGTGATTATGTTCAGTGGAATGGCTATGCTGTTGACTGGATGAATTAGCTGATTGGCCCCTGGGATGCCCTTCTGTAAGTTATTTATTTATTATTTATTTATTAAACATATTTATATACAGTAACTGCCCAACTCACACATAGTTGCTCCAGCTGGCATACAATATTAAAAATTCACAGGTAATAATCCACAATTTAAACTCACCCCGTTCCATGTTGCTAGATCTACCATGATCTGCAAGTCCATATGAGGGTTCGGCCAGAACTTTGTTTGAATGCATATTACTCAATTCAAAAATGGCTATGATTTTTTTTAAAAAGGTTAGTCTTGTAAATGCCTTCTATTATTATTATCTTTATTCATGAAAAAACAGTAATACACAGCAAACGAGATTTATATGCTGGATTTCATATCACAATATCACAAGTCAAACACTTCCCAAGCGTCTAGGACTGTGTGATGTATTTTTGTATAATTACGTATATTATCATTATCATATCATATCATATTATATATAATAATATAATAATATATATTATTATATTATCATTATTATTATTATATGTCACTACATTAAAAAAAACAAGTAAAGCGGATAACAACAACATGTGTCAATGGCTAAGAGTGGGAAAATTGAAGAAAGAGACAGAGGAGTTAATTATGTCTGTACAAGGCATGAAAAACAAATGCATATAAAATCATAATTGAAAAGACAGCAACAGACAAAAAATGTTATTTCTGCAAAGAAGCTGAAGAAACAGTGGACCACCTAGTTAACTGCTGCAAGAAAATAGTAACAATAGTGCAATGAAATCTTTGCAACATATACCATTTTCTTGCAAGCAAGAACTCATGATATCACAAAATAGGCAAAATAATAGAAAATGAAGAAGTTAAAGTGCTCTGGGCTTTTAGGATTTAAACAATCACCTGCCACATAATACCCTAGACTTAACGACTGTGGTTAAGAAAGATAAAAATGTCCAGATAATGGATGTTGCAGTACTTGGAGTAGAAGATAAGAGAAAGAACTGGGGAAAGAAATCACAAAATACAAAGAACAACCAGTAGATGTAGACCAACTGTGGCAAAAATAGCAAACATAGTAACTATATAATAGCACATTGGGAGCAATTCCCAAAATATCTGAAACACAATTTGAAGAGGGACTCCTGCTTGAGCAGGGGGTTGGACTAGATGACCTACAAGGTCCCTTCCAACTCAAATAAATAAATAAATAAATAAATAAATAAATAAATAAACTATCAGCATTGACAAAATCTGAATCAGTCCATTTCAAAAGGCAGCTTTACTTGAAATAGTTTTACATCCTACAATGATACCTTTAACACCATTAAAAAAAACATATTCCTATCCCAAGTTCTATACCATACATAATTTGAAGGGTTGATAAAAATGCCGAATCCAGTCTAAACATCACATTTATTACCTTAATAAACACCTAGTTTATATGCTTGTGCAACTAACCATAATAAAAATCCAGTCTAAACATCTGTTTGACACAATGATCAGGAATAATAATGTAACCTCTCATAAATATCAGCATAAAGATACACATGAATTGACATGGGCACATTTCAATGTGAATATACATCCAATTTTGCCTTTTCTTGTATTATATTGTTGTTGATGATGATAATGATGACGCATGAATGGCCATCCTGACAGTGAATCAGCCTTATTTCAAAAATAAAGAATGTTAAATGTTAAACCCATCCTTTCATATTTGTTTGTCTCAGACTTTATTCATTTTCTTCCCTTCTTATACCCTGATTTGGAAATCAACACTATAACACCATCTGCTGCTATACATGAAGACTACAGCATAGCTAAATAAAGTAATTTGCAAGGGATGGGGGGAATTAAATGCTATCCAAAGGTAAATATTGCTGCTTGAATTTTCTATATCTGTTCATTGAAGTCTGTTTTAGCCAGAAAATGAATCATATTTAAATATATTTCTGTTCCAATATTCGCACTGCATTAATATTGTAAATAAGAAATTAAAAATCATTTACAAAACACATATTCATCTTGCTAAAGGAGCACAGTGTGGCACTCTTAAGTAAATTTCTTACTGATGGCTAATTCTAAATAAGGTTTAATATATTTTGAGAATGCATCTAATATGTACTTCCTCCTGCCATTTCATGTAAAAGTTTTGATAAAGGGCTATAGAGAACGCTGATAAAAATTAGAACGTGCACAATTTTCGTTTTTGTTTTTAAATTGGGAAAATTTAAATTACCAGCCTACTGTGTTTTTTGAATATTTGATTTATAATCAGTCAGAATAGCTAGGCTAAATGGCTATTGCTAAAAATAACAAAGAAGAACTTCTGGTAGAATTTTTAATAATTGGAAAGTTTCAGGTGGGAATAAGGTGGGAATAAGGTTAATACCGTAGTGTGCACATTCTAAAAAGAAATTTCATTATGTAGAATTATGTAGAATGAGCTTCTTCCACCAGAGGGCAATGTTATACTTTGAAGGTTGATTTTTTTAATTAATAACAAGATTATTTTTATTTTTTTTGTCAGAGATCTAAATCCAGCATAATCTATTTATCGGCAGCCAAATTTGATTTGAACAGGTCTTTTGTCACTTATTTCAAGAAATAATGATTTTCTAAGCATTATTAATAAATGCAAACCTTACATATAAAACATTGGCAGAACATAGTTTTCTAGAACACATTATCAGCCTGAACTCTTAATGATTGTAAATCTACAAGTGATTAGGTTGGAGTGGACTCATTAGGATGTTACCTTATTCACTAGCCACTGTCCTACTGGCTCCTGGATTTTACCAAGTATAGCCCTCATACATGTAGTTTAGTTTAGTTTAGTTACTTGAGTTTAGTTAATTGAGGCACAGGTAGTCCTCAATTTACAACCATTCGTTTAGTGACTGTTCGAAGTTACAATGGACTTATGACCATTTTTCACACTTATGGCAATATTCTCATCATCACGTGATCAAAATTCGGATTCTTGTCAATTGGTTCATACCTATGATGGTTGCAGTGTCCCAGGATCATGTGATCACCTCTTGTGTTCTTCTAACCAGAAACCAAATTCATTTAACAACTGTTTTACTAACTTAACATCTGCAATGATTCACTTAACAACTGTGGCCAAAAAGATTATAAAATGGAGCAAAATTCATTTAACAAATATCTCACTTACCAACAGTAATTTTGGTCTCAAGGACTAACTGCACTGCCCAACTCCAGAATGACTCTGGACAATTCACAATATAACAGAGAAAATAAAATATGAATTAAAATACCCAAGATCA
Source organism: Imantodes cenchoa (assembly GCA_027560375.1). Lineage (NCBI taxonomy): Eukaryota > Metazoa > Chordata > Lepidosauria > Squamata > Dipsadidae > Imantodes > Imantodes cenchoa. The sequence goes on from JANHGD010006152.1 coordinate 49,387, forward strand.
ATTTAAAAAATAAGCAACAAGAAAGAAGAAGAGGAAGAATTTGAAAAACAACATAGAAAACATATACAAATATTTCCCTTATTTCTGCAATTATAAAGGAAATAAAGTTTTTTCATCCCAGAATTACAGCAGATTAAAAATTTAAGAACTGTCCTTCTGGATCCACCCATTCTTATTCTTGTCCTTCAGTAATTATTATCAGATTTCAGTTTCGCACAGAACTGCAAAATATAGCAAGAACCCAGTACTGAAGATTGCCATAGTAACCCCTTTATTATTTATCTTCCATACCTGTTTAAAAAAGGAATATTTAAATATTAACTTTTTAAAAACTCATGCATCTCAACAATTCTTGTTATTTCAAAAATAAGCAGTGGTGCCAGCAGCAAGCTAGTTTAAGGGATATAGAACAGGTCACACAGTACATTCTCTTTCTTGTAATAATTGCAACAATTCCCTAGCATCGGCAGTCTGGCTTAATGGCTCCACACTCTCTCTCTCTCTCTCTCTAACAGTAAGGCAGGCCCCGGGTGTCATCAACATACTCCCATTATAGCATTATAGCCATCTTGGAAGGAAACAATCTCATAGCAATACCATTTATCAGTGGTGGGTTCCTACCAATGCGGACCAGTATGTGAGCACTGGTAGCGGCAGGCTGGTGACGTAATTTATGCGTGACGGCTCCGATGCTGTCTGTGCCGGTCCGTGCGTGCCGCCATCTTTTTTTCACAATTTTTGGTGATTTTGGGGGGTTTAACCCTAACCCTTGACGTGAGTGACATCAAGTTGGCCACGCCCACTCAGTCACATAACCACCCAGCAACCCCCCACCCAGTCCCATGACCACAAAGCCATTCCCACGCAGCCACATGACTGGCAAACCACTCCTACACAATCACATGACCATTAAGGCACGCCCACCATCACATGACCATCAAGCCCTGCCCACAAAATAAGCCACAGCCACAGAAAGCTACTTAAAAAATTTGGAACCCACCCCTGCTGTAAAGCACTATGAAGCGATATATAAGTCTAAGTGCTATTGCTATATCAGTATTAATTGTAGTCTGAGGTGTCAATATTACCAACATAAGATTAATGAACTTTTCACCCTAAATTGCAAATAAGTTTTTAAAAAAAAGAAGTGATACAAGGATAACACTAGCTTTAACATCATCAAACAACATCTGCCTATACAGATACCATAGTTTGTGACTTACAGCAGTTCATTTAGTGACCAAAGTTACGACGACACTGAAAAAACTGACTTATGGCTGTTTTTCACACTTATGACTATGACAGCACTCCCATTGTCACATGATCAAAATTTGGATGCTCGACAACTGATTCATAGTTATGAACAGGGGCGGTTTCCTCTTCCTTTCTCTTCTCAGCCGGAGTCCATGCAAGTGGGCGTGTCTCCCACTCGTGCGATTTTTGGCTTCTGCGCATGCGCAGAAGTTGAAATCTCACGTGAGCACGCTTGCCCAAACGAGATTTCGGCTCCTTTTTGCTTCCGCGCAGATTTCGGCTTCTGCGCATGCGCAGAAGCCAAAAAATTCAAAAAAAATGGCGCCGTGACTCACGGCCCGGAGCCGAGACTCACTTTTAGGGTTCTACCCCCACGACGTGGTGGCCCGTGGGGGTAGGAAAACACCACTGGTTATGAAGTAACTTTTAAAGTATGCAAAATGTTACTGAAAATATATTTGGGAGTACTTGTGTTAAGAGAAAGTTAAAGAAAATGATGTACCGGTTTAAAGACAACTTTGTACTTTCAAAAGGATTTTTATAAAAGGGGCTGGGACATTATTCTATAAGGGTAGTTTGTAGGGTGGGAGCTAAATTTAATACTGAAGTTCAAAGCCTGTATTTTAAGAAGTTAATAAAAAAGATGTAGTAGAAAGTTTTGATTCTCGAAAAAGGTTTAAAGAAAGTTTTGCATTTATTTTTTTTAAAGGATGCAAAAGAAAAAAAAGTATTTTTTCCCAATAAGGTCAAAGAATTTAAATTTTATTAACTTTGTTAATAAAAATGGTGAGAGTCTAAAAAGGTTATTAGCACGGCACAGAAGATAAAACAGGTTATTAGCACAGCACGGAAGATAAAACAGGAATGGTTAAACTTAAATTGATCATTCTATTCATTGAGGAGAATATATTTGAGTATGTTTTTCATTTAAATACAGCTTCTGGATTTTGTGCTTGTGATGGGGGGGAAATGAAACTTTAACTTTGCTTTTGTTGATTAGATAGATTTGTTGTTGTAGAAATGGCTATTAGTATGTAATATTAATATGTAAAAGCAAAATGTTGAGGCCGGAGCGTTTTTATCTTGTACTGTGCTAAAAAGAGTCAGAAGTCAACTCCTTTTTTTCCCTTGTGCCCAGGGGTGAAATCTCCCGGTTCGCAAAAGCCTTGGCGTCGGCTGACAGCCAATCGACAAGGCAGTTTGAATAGCGCGCGCAGGGAACAGGAGGCTCCGCCCACCCACCTGCACGCCGCCATTTGAGTTCTTTTACCCTCTGTGCATTCACAAAGAGTTCTGTGAA
>JANHGD010006156.1:24990-35201 GCA_027560375.1 Imantodes cenchoa
TTTCATTATACCAACTTCTTTTTTTAAAAAAAAAATCTTGTTTATGATGGATTTCTGAATTATATTTGCAACTATAAACTTATTATTAAACTCTTTCTTGCATATTATGTTTTTTCTTTCACTATTATTAGTGCTCACGAAATGAAAACATAATATATATTTAAAAACATAAACAGTCCCCAGTCTGAAGAATCCATGAAGAATTAATAATACATGAGACTCCTACTACAGAGAATTCAGCAACAAATATTACTGAAAGATAGTTTAGAAGAATCTGCTTAGCACTTTTTCATATTTGAAAAGAAATCAAAATATGAAACAAATTTGTAATACTCAACTGTATGTGAAATTCTATTAAAACAAAGTAAGTCAGACACATACACACATGTACATGTTTATTAGTATAAGTAAAATAGGATAAAAAGGTAAAACATGATATACAACAATTTCCCCAGCACAATAAGCGTTTCCTGATGTTACATGTCTTATCCTAATATTTTCAGCTTCATAGTCCATTTCACTGTCCACTTTGATTTTCTTTTATGATTGTTTTAAAACTAGAAGCCTAGAAGTGCAAAACAAACATTTTGAAAAGAAATGTGGAACATTTTGAATTCAGGAAATTATTTGATATACCAACACTGAATGGAAGTCACAAAGCTGCCATACAAAATCCATTACTGCCAAAGACCACCTTTGTGTTGCTGTTTTTAAAACAATCAAAACTCACATCATCTGGGTAACTCATAGATCAAACCTATCTGCTCCACACTCCTGTTCTGAAAGATAACGTCAAGAATGCATTGCAGAACTATTTTTTTGCTCTCGGGCATCCTTATGAATTATGTCAGTAACTATTAGTATCTATGAGAAGGGTCGTGTCATCTTGCCCTTTCTCATATCTCTCCCAGGGCCTCTGATCCATCACGTTTTTGCTGAACAGAAATGTTACACATAAGAAAGCACAAGCTCATTGAAGCAATTGATGTGTGGCACATGGAATTATTTTGTAGGCTGCCCAACAACTCTGTTCACATTCTTATACTTTATTTCTTTTGAACTTCAATAGTTATTGTGCAGAGAGAACTGATTAACTATGTACTGCTAAGGTTACAATTTCTAATAGATATTTGCCAGTGCTGAAATTCTTTAACTACAATGCAATAAAATTTTCTATAACTAGATCTCCTAAATTTTATCAAATATGAGGCTGAATGTCTACACATCTTTATTTTCACTTGTGGAGCAACTCTAGTTGTTCAGATATACACCTAAATATAAGGATGTGAGCACAATATACGGGGTTATGGCCATTCATGCTCAGTCCTTATTTATATTTCTGCCTATTCAGGCATGGATTTCCTCACAGTAGGTGGGAACTATGAAGATCCTATTTTATAAAGTTTTAACAAATAATTAAAATACAAGTTGTTCAAGAAGGCTTTTGATATCTGAAAGTGACCATTTAATTGTTTACTTCTCATCTTGGTTTATACTTGTAAGAACTTATATTTTTGTGTCATTTTGTGATTTTTAGTTGTCAGCTGTTTGCTATGATATACTGTGGGTGTTTTTCTTACAAATTACGAATTATAACCCACTGAGAGCTGACTGACTGGTAAGTTAAAACTGAATAAATAAATTCTACTGATGTTCCCTTTATGTGATATTGTTGTTCTCGGAGATCATTCATAACCTTTTGGGCTTTGCCATGCAGCCCAACAAGGTATGGCACAAATGGATAGGAATAGACACATATGGGATACAACAGGTAGGACCAATATCGCTGTCCCCTTTTAGTTCACACATATAGCAGAAAGCCGGACAGGTCTTTTGCCCCTTTATAAGCCTTTTCTTTCAGTGAAATGCCTGTTCCAGAAACATTTTTTTCTAAATCTGTCTCTCTTTTGTATTATGAATTGTTGGTTTCTAATCAATAAGCAAATCTACTATTCAGATCCAATAAGATATTTGTGTTCCTTCAGATACTGCTAAAAGTTGGTTCATAGCATCTCTGAAATAACCATGTTGGGAAATGGAATTCACTTGGGAAGCTTTAGGTAATCTGTACTTGATGTGTGTGGGGGGGGCGCTTTTACAAGTAACTTTTTATTTAATGTGAAGGACCATTTCTAACTTTTATCATCCAAAATGTCTACAACTATTCCTGAGAATAAAATCTATACCTTTTTGAAAAGAAAGAAGACGTTTAGACATAATCATGTTTTTTATTATTTAAAAAAATGACAAATATATTTCTTAACTTTATTTCTCTATATAGATTACAATATTTTGCATATATTTTATGTACCTGTTTACAAAATGCTTAATCTGCTGAATATTAGGAAAATTATTCATGGAAAGTAGTTTATAATTGTGTAAATGTTTGAGGGAACAAAGAAACTACCAGTTTCACTTAAAAAAAATATTGTATCATTTGAGAGAGAAAACAGGTTCTTGCATTATCAAAAGTAAAGAATAACAAGGCATTTAAATCACTATTTCACAGAATTTTTCCTGGATAAAAAAAAAAAGGAAAGTTTCCTGCAAGCTTTCTTAAATCCATAGCCATTTTATGTAATGAAGCTTTCAATGCAATAAAACTACAGCAATAAATAACCATGAGGGAAAGGGAAAATGAGCATTTTGTTAACTAAAATATGAACAAAATATGTTTAATGTATTTAATGATCATATGTAAGTACAGTTTTAAAAACTGCGACTTGATACCTCACTCCACCCTTTTTCAGATAACCATCCAAACCAGTTTAGCTTGGTTTACAGCTGATATTTGCTTACTACCAGATGTCCTTGCTTAGTCACTACTTCTGTGGCACCTTTAGTAAGTCATGTGATGCTGGCACTGGTTTGCCACTTGGCCTTCCCTCTTTGCCACAACCCATCTTACATCTTCAGGCTTTCTTCAAAAGCATCTCAGGCTGACCTACTTCTACTCTTTCCCACCAAGTCCCATCAAAAGCTGACCTTACTGCTCTACTACTGCTAGCTTCAACATGTCCTTGGCACTGTTTTTTCCTTAGAACAGTTTTAAAACTGGCTCAAATAAAAATTCCTGTCAGTTGAAAGTGAAATAGTATTCTTTCTTAAAATGATGTCAATGCAGCTTTTTGTTTTAAATTCAGTTTTTCAAGACTGCCCTATTACTTTCCTTGTCTATTTCTGTGGGAAGAACTTTATACTGGTATTGTTTGATCAGAAGCAAAATGTATGTGTTCAAGTTAAAAGAGGATAATTTAAAGAAGATATTAATTAAGGATGTCAAAGAAAGAAAAAGAATGACAGAAAACACAGGGTGATTCTGCCAAGAATATTTGCCTGAAGCTATTGAGAGACATGTTAGAACTTTCTCTTCCTTCTCCTCCTTTTCATTTCCTTTTATGAGATAAAAAGAGAGAGTAAAAAGAAAAGGGAAATAAGAGAGAAATGGTGTTTGAATCCCCAAAGAGTATTCCTAATGTCCAAGCAGAAAGAGACTACTGGCACAGTAATAATACCACAAAACTCTTCACAGATTATGAAAGTGATTTTTTCCCTTTCTTCTAAGTTACAAAGCAGGCAAAGGAATGATATAACTGCCTGTGTCATTAACAGAGCAATATGCATTTCCACTATGAGGCATATCATTGAGTGTGCAGATCAAAGCTGCACAAAATTATTGAAAAACCTGATGCATGCAGCATGTTAATGGCAAGTGAAGAACCCTTCCCCAAACCTTTAATATAGCCACCCAAAGTCACCTTGGAGGGGAGGTGGGTGACATATAAATTTAATAAATAAATAAGTTAAACATAGCCTTTGACATGCTCAGACAGTTAAAGATCGTCACTAACTGTCTATTTGTGTAAATGGATGCTCAGCACCTTATTTCACTGATATTCTAAGAAAAATGTTGGATATGCATACAGGTTCATGTACAGATATCCAGGGCGAGTCTTTGAAGTAGAATCGCTATTATGCTCTGCAGAGCACTCCTGAATGCTTTGCACAGCCATAATGCAGATGTATATACCAAAAATGGGGAAGTCTTTGTTATAATTCACTTACACATTTACAACACAAGGAATATGGTCCCTGCATATGAACCACTACTTATAATTAACTGAATTATGTCCCCTCCCCCCACTACTGCATCTCTTCAGTTTTTTATTTCTTTATTTTTGGTAGAAAAAGCTGCCTGTGTTTAGACTAAGCTGTCTACTGCCATGGAAACCGAACTACGCACAACAAAGGACCAGTGGTGAGATTGCTCTGCTTGTTTTCAAGGAGTACAATATTTTCCACAAAATTCTGAAAGGGAAGTTTAAGTGGTTTTCTGCCATACCCTATCAACTGGACATTTTGCTTTGCCATATAGAGAATAGCAGACTTCATCTGTGTGGATTACAATTTTTCATTTCTAGAAATATTACTGAGGAAAATCCAAAGAAATACACTTTTCATACATGCTTTTTCTTTGCAGATACCACTACAAGATGAGGGAATAAGGTTTGCTGAGGCTTCATACTGGAATTTGTTTACAACCAATGCAAAGCATAACCAGATGCATAGCTATACCCATGATCTTTATATATTATTCAAAGTTCTCCAAGGCTCAAATCACCTGTAAAAGAGGTTCTTTTCTATTAACCAATAATATATTTCCTAAGTGGACAATGTATGGCAACTGCAAACTACAGAACATCTTCACACTTCACCAATATAATCACTTTGGCATTGACTCTTAGTCTCTCAGTTCCTGAACCTAATTTGCATCCTTCCCCGTGTATGATCCTAATTACTAGACCATGATATCTTCACTTGTTTCATTCTGGGACTATGAGGAACTAGTCAATCAGCTGTTATCTTATACACTTCCTCTTGCTACTCTGAGCAAATATCTAACAAATTATTACCCAGTAATGTCAGCATACATGATTAGAATTTTGTAAACATAAGAGTTTAGCTTATTCAGGCATTAAAAAACACTATGCAAACCGCAGCAATAAATTCAACCTCTGTTGATAGACCCGTAATATTGTCTTGACACTGGAATTTGCATGCACTATATGTACATAGTCACTTGTATGTAAACATGAACTTGTACCTTGAACCCCACAAGTTGAAGACTTGTAAGAAAAGCAGTACATGTCCAGAAGTATACATAAATGTCTATTCAAGTACAGAGATCCAGCGAATCTTCCCCACAGATACATTAATATGCTTTTGTTCAAATCTGTAGTCAGCAAGCTGTAATCTATCTTAGTGGAAGAGCTAATGACAGTGCTGTTTGTATAGCTTTCATGGGGAGGAATTTAAAACCCGTGATTGGTGTATTGTTCTGCCTCTGTTTCTTCTCCCACCCTGTGCCATCTGCTGGTAGGGAAAACAGCCGCTAATCACTATCCTCAGCATGTGGCGGGATGAGCTTGAGTGACTCTGGAAAAGTGTCTGGCAGCAAGCTTTAACCACCATTCAAGTTCTCCAAGTGACAAGTTGCCATCATTGAACTTCTCTGCCCAATAACTTATCACCTGGGCTATATTTGAACACAGGACTTATAATGTTGTGGAAATCTGCTAGCTCTATTTTGTGAAAAAAGAAGTTTAATGTTCCTTTAAAAGAACATTAAATGTTTTTTTTTAAAAACAGCCTAGCTGAACAGATCACACACAAGGGATAAGGATGAAGGCTAAAGCATAGAATGCATCACTTGATTAAGTCTGTGTCAGCCCTTTGAATGGACAAATTCAAGAAACAGGTCACGAAAGGCTTTCAGGAATGCGGTTTTTATTATTATAGGATAGATAATTAAATCTTGAAAGTCTTGTCAGTTTTTCACCACACAGTCCTATGCTAAACAACAGCCAAGGTGAGTTCTTTTCCTCTTTCCTATCTCTCAAAATTGACAAATTCCCTCATTTAACTTTTCTTTGCCATTCCCAAGGCGAGGTTAACGTTCCTTTCCTCTCTGCAGCTTTTGGCTGTTCATGTAACCTCTCACCCAGGAAAGGAAAAAACAGCGAAATTCTTCAGTAATTAATTCCAAAATATTCCAGATCTGTTAAATATTGCAAAGGAATAGCACTGCTAACAGCAGGTGGCTATTGGCACAACCGGGGAGAAGCCCATGGCTAGAATTGGATAAACAAAAAAAAACAACGAGAAACTTTGAGAACATGTTCGGAGAGGAGAGCTGTCCAATCTGTTCCTTTGGATTCTTATACAGTAGATAGGTTGCATGGCGCCATACCAGAAGCAGGTGCCATTTCATAGCAGCAGCAATACATTGTGGCCATGCCCAAAATGGCCCCCCACCTCTGGGTCAGCACCAAGTGGTGCAGCAGATTGGCTGCTTTCCAAAGAACTACTGAAAAGATGACAGAGCCATGAGAAGGGTTGGGGAGGAGGGCTTGGGACCTAATGGGGTGGGACCCAGCAAGGCAGGAGGGGGAGGAAGATAGGCGGGGCACAGCAGCATCATTGTGGTTGGTCATAGAGGCAGGTGGACTGTCAAGCACCCTAATTTTATGCAGTAGTGGGAGGGTGATGCAGAGAAATAACTTCAGGCAGGGGTATAATCCCTTCACTCGGTGCCATCACAATTCTGAACAATCACTGAACAAACGGCGTAAGTCAAAAACTACCTGTATTTCTATGAAAAGGAAGATATTGCAAAATCTGTTGCTCAGAAGCATTGCCCATCAAACACTAGGTGAAATGAATATACTTTTGTCAGTTTTTATTTTGGTATCTTGGCTTAATTTAATTCAGGCTGTAGTAAAGGCTATTGAAATGTTGTTTTTTATGTGGTTCCTTTTAACTAATAGGAATTCTAAAGTTATGCTTCTAATTTCCAAATTTTCTGACCAACAAGAACTTGCTAGAAGATTAACCTCATATTGACTCAAATAAGCTACTTGAAGTGACAGTCAAGATGTGTATATTTAGATATACTGTACTGTTATTACTGAATATTTTTCTTTTAACAATAGTTGTTCTTGGTATATTATGACTGCACAGGTAGTCCTCAAGTTACAGCCTTCTGCTCAATGACCATTGGAAGTTACAAGGCACTGAAAAAGTGACTTATGACCATTTTTCATACTCACAATCATTGCAGCATGCCCATAGCCACGTGATCAAAATATGGACACTTGGCAACTGGCATTTATTTAATGACAATTGCAGCGTCCCAAGGCCATGGAATTATCTTTTGCAAACTTCTGACAAGCAAAGTCAATGGGGAAGCCAGATTCACTTAACTACGGTGTAACTAACTTAACAACTGCAGGGATTCACTTAATAACTATGGCAAGGAAGGTAATAAAATGGGGCAACACTCACTTAACTGTCTTGCTTAGAAAAGGAAATTTTGGGCTCAGTTCTTGTCATAAGTGAAGGACTACTTGTACCGTAATAAAGATATAACTGAGCTACAGGACCACAATGAAGAAACCTACAACAGGGATCGATTATCTATAACCAAATTATTTGATGTTAACAAATACAGTACATAGAACATGTAATTGCAGAGTTTCATTTTACTTTCTATAGTTACCCAAATAGTTAAAACAGAGAAAGGTTTTTTTGTGTTCTGCTTCTTCTACAGTAGAAATAAAGCACAGGTATCAAATTAATGTTAATTAATAGGCACCAAGAATTACATATACTATATTTTTATGTTATCACAATAACTGTTCACTAAAAACAGATCTCATTTTTAAATGTAATCAAAAATGATATATACTGACTTGCTTTTCCCCATATCTTTAGAAATATAGACTAAATACTTAACTAATAAAGCACATTTAATCATTTAATGTTTAAGCAACAAATGATTGAATGTTAATTCATTTTTGAAAGTTAAACCATAGAATTATTTGTAAGTTGAACATTTTCTTAGAATACTGTACGATCAGAATACAAAGAGAGAATTAGTAACACAATGTCTCTCTTTTCAAGAATTATGGATTTCCCCCTTCAATTTTTCATCTGCCTTTGTATTCAAGAAAGAAAACTTAAAATAAATATGTGTTCATTCTATATCTGGTTAAAACAATTCCCAAAATAAAACTACGTATACCAAGAGTGCATTTTCATAATCAATCAATTCTTTAATATAGACATTGCACAGTTGGACAGAAATAAGACAAAAGAAGATAAAGTACTACACAGAAATTAAAGTAAGCTGGAGTACAATATGCATGAAGTATTAAATACTGGGAAAATTTAAAAATTACTAGATCAGTTTATTACTAAAACAGAATATTTGATTACTAACATGGTAAAATGCTGAAATACTACCCTCCACATCCCTATCGTCCTCATCCCCTTCTTAGCTTTCCTTCTCTTCTGTTCCATTTCTGGATCATGTGGCAGATGACCAAATAGAATTTTGTCTCTAGCCATGTAAAGTTGGGGTCATGAGCTTTAAATAAATTTCTGATTATTGCAATTTCCAGATTTAGTTTATAGCTGTGAATTATGAAGCCAAAATTGGAGTTATCAGTCTAAATTTTATTCATCTTTGCAGATAACAAGACTGCTAACCTTATTTATTTTATTTTATTTATAAAATTTATAGGCCTTACCTCAAGGTAATTCTTAAGCAGACTTCCAGTTGGGAAACCTGGATATTAACATAGAAGCCAAGATGGAAGAAGACCAAATCTTTCTAAGACCATTCTGTTCAAATTTCCTGCATATACTGGCTGGATGAACTCCTTCCACTTTCCTAGTGGAGTAGGAGATCTCAGGTAATAAGTATATAGAAAGGCAGATATCATTTTTCAAATGGGATTGTTGAACTTTGCTGAAGTTAGTAAATGAATCAAGCCCTGCTCTATAGCTAACTATTTGAGTTTGCAATCAGATACTTGTACTATTAAAAAAATCTAGAAATATCCAAGTTGATGTTTAGTTGCAATTAGCACTGCATTATTCAGAGTGTTTTATACTTAACACTGTCCTTAATTATCTATGAACTGAAATCAGCTAACAAGGAATGCTCTAATTGAGGACTCTGAATCAATTACTGTCTCTACAATAGATGCTCAAAATTTGATGCAATTACTGTCTCTACAATAAATGCTCAAAAATTGATGCAAATTTTGATGTAAAATTTGCATCAAATTCAACATTTCTGCCATATTTGCATTAGCTACCTTAAATAAGAAGCAGTTCCACATCTGCTTATACCGCAGGATGAAAAATCTATTTCTTGCTGTTTGATGGAGGCTTGAAGTTCATGATAGTAGTAATCTTTCAATCAGCTTTCTACTATCTACGAATTACAGAAAGTTGTAAGAGCCAGTCACTATAACCCAGGGTGGTCATAGATGTACATCTCCCCAAATAAATGCCCTAGAAAATCTCCCTTAGTGACACCATTTAAAATAATCAGATTCAGTTTGCTGAAGATCTGCACTAAGTACAATTCAGCATAGTTAGATAGCAGTAGATTGAGAATGGCAAGCAGCAAAGTGGAAAGATTCTAGATATGGAAGATATTGTGGAATTTCTTTGCATTACTCATCCACTTCTGACCCTAAAATTACTGACATATCAATGATGATTAGTTCTTAAGTAGATTCTTGGGGAGGGGGTGATGTACCATAAGATTGCAGCGTGAATTTTATTAATGCTGCTATAGCAAAATTCAATGGGGAAAGATTAATTTCTAAAATATTCTGAGCCCCTCACTGTTGTATCTCCTGCCTTGAGTTCCATTTATTGTCAGGGAGGTCTAATAAAATCCATTAAGATTAGTTCCTTCTTGCATCCAGGTCTTCTGAAAAATTATCAGATTAAATTTGGCCAAATAAAAGGTAAAGTCATATTCTGTTACTCTCATCCTCAGGCACTGAAAGCATACTGTACCCTGAAGTAGGCTGCCAAGAGTACTACTAAGTGCTATTTCTGTGTTGAAACCTCCCTCTGCAGGTCTTCTCCTCTGTTGTTCCTTATGTACCTTCTGGGCAGCTATCTGATGCGAAGGGGCGTGACCAGGCAAAATTGCTACAGTCTCAGTCTCTGGGCAAATAGAAGTTGATGCCCACATGTGACTACTCCTGCCAGAGTACCGGAAAACAGTAATCCTTGCTCAGACTCCTGAATTCCATTCAGACAATCCCTACATGCAGGGGTGAAATCCTACCGGTCCCGTGACGCGTTTTTTTCGGCTGACAGCCGATCGCTTATCGGATTTAAAA
>JANHGD010006157.1:40633-51011 GCA_027560375.1 Imantodes cenchoa
GAATTTCTGAAACTGAGAAAATATGCCTGATAGCTTTGGACCCCAGTCCTCTTACCATCAATTGAACATAATGAATCTGGAAGCTTATTATACTTCTTACACAGAAGGCAGTGGATATTCCTTCTCCCTTTTTACTTTGCTTTTTTATAAAACGCACCCTTGGTTTATTGGCCTGGCCATGTGTGGCTCAGAGAAAGGCACATATCGCATGAAATATTTATGCCTGAAATGTCTCTGCCAAATTAAATTGGTAAGTGGCATCAGAAGAATGGTGGTGATGATGCCAAGATCTCTCATCCAGTTTTGTTCCTATGTCCTTTTAGTCAGTCATGGACAGTCCTGTATGGATTCATGTAATCTATATCCATTTACTTCTTTAAATTCTCATTTAGCTAGATGTTTTCAGGACAATTCAGAATCCATATCTTGTGGTTTTAAAAACCATGCATATAATACTGTACGTACTTAAACCATCTAAGCTTGCAAGGTGGCACTTCACTTCACAACCATTACTTCTTTAGTTTATTTTTGGGGACTATTATTTGAACATATTGTTATTGTTCAGGGGCTACATTTTATCTGCTGTTAATGTGCATTGGCCATCCCTAACTTGGTGACATTTAGAAGAGTTGAGATTATTATTATTTATTGATTTGTAGTTCAACACCAAACCAATAAGCATTAGACATATAAAGCGATTAAGGGGAAAGTTTTATATATAAATATGAATATATTACATTAAAACAAAGCTGTATGGGAGGAACCAGCCAATTCCTTTGGGCTAAAGCTACAGATAGAAATTTTGCCATTGTCCTCCTCATATAAGGGGCATTCAGCTTTTGCAATGTCAAGTTTTAATTGACATTGTTAAAAAGTGAGCATTTAATAGAACATGGGATATAGATTCAATTACCATATGAACATTTACAGGTTTGATTTTTCATATCTGACCCTGATGATGGTGCATCAACTTGGAACAAAGAGAAAAAACCACATATATATATACAGCATGCATGAAATGTTTGGATTATTGATCCCAGAATTCCCAGCTAGGAATGACTAACGATGAAGCAGATATTTTACTACATTTGATTATTGACAGTCATCATGTAATAATCTGACAGATAATCTAGAAGCAAACTCTTCATTTTCCAATTTATTAAATAAGCTGCCATTTTTAATTTTATGTGGCCTATCCTGCCCACCCTCTAGAGCAGGGGTGTCAAACTCGCAACCTGCCGGCTGGATGCATCACACACTGGCCACGCCCACCCCCGGTTTAGCGAAGGGGGGGGAAGTCACAATAGGTCACATGATGATGTGATGTCGCGAGCTTGACACCCCTGCTCCAGAGCACATAGTCTACAATGCCAAAGCTCTTCATGCTAGATAGCCCTGCCAGAACCAAAGAGTGGTGGAAGGGATTTTAAAGGATGTAACTTTGGTCACTTAGAGATTAAAGGAACTCTTGAGTGCACCTTCTAGAATGTCCCCTGCTGAACCTCAAGAAAACAACTGCTTGCCACCTCACAATAAATGCACTGTTTCTTTTCTAAAGACTTGCTTGTGTTGTCAGTTCCAGGAATCTGTGTCTTATCAATTTGAGAAGGAGGACTGCATGGATGTGCAGCTGTTCTATGACCTATTAACGGGCTCTATGGACGTGATCCGGAAATGGGCAGAGAAGATTCAGGGCTTCTTAGAGCTTCCGAAAGAAGACCAGGATCTGCTTTTGGAATCTGCTTTTTTGGAGCTCTTCATTCTACGGCTAGCGTACAGGTAACATGTCATAGCTACAACTTTCAGTTAAACAGCAAACCGTCATGTCTGTTAGCCCCATCTGGCTCCTAGCCTTTGCAGTCTAGAAACCGTTCGCCTGGAAACCATTCAGTGGCTTTGAGTTATAACTTTGTGCAACATCGTTTTAAAATGTTACCTGTGCGCCTTAACCAAAAAAGAGCACAGCAAAAAGAGGCTGGGATGCCGTTTGTGGATAAGTTCCACCTGGAGGACGTCCAGTGCATTTCAATGACCTTTTCCCAAATGCTTAGCCCAGTAGGCAAGGAAAATGGACATTGACCTCTGCAATGATGGAACCACCAGCACCAGTGGCTTGAAGGTGCTCTGAACATCAGAACAGGGAGACTGTAGTTAGCCTTATGACTTTTGCATCATCACTACTACTACTACTACTATACTACTACTACTACCCCAAAAATGCTTTTTCAAGAGGCAACTGGACTTCCTGTTTTTTCTTTGAAGACATTTCGCTTCTCATCCAAGAGGCTTCTTCAGATTCTCAGATGACAAGAGAAATGTCTTCAAAGAAAAAAAAGTCCAGTTGCCTCTTGAAAAAGCACCTTTGGGACAACCATGACCTAGATGACTGCGAATCTCCATAGACATTTACCACTACTAACGTTAAAATATATGATGGCTGCCCACTCCATTTATTTCATTAATTTGATTTATACTCCACATAGCTAGGGAGTATTTGCCATGGGCAATGATGCCAGTAAAAATGAACTCAGTCTCCTGGTTCAGTAAAGTAGAGAACTTCTGGGCAGGGATTTTAAAGGACTTTTTAAAAGCGTGTGTACCCTATGCTTGTATAATATTTCAGGATTTTTAAAATAAAAATGTGTGTGTGTGTGTGTGTGTGTGTGTGTGTGTGTGTGTGTGTATAGCTAAATAAATCAATAGGACATTAGAGCTTACATTAGAGAGACGTTAGGGGCTGCAGGTATCAAAGTAAGAGCAATATTCAAAGTAGCAAGGTAATCCTCCTAGATGAGAAAGGAAATCTGTTGAGATAATAAATTGAATAGCATGTCAGACTTTGACCAGGGGACTTAAGGCTTAAAACAGCTCGGTGTGAAGTTTATCTTGGCTTCATGACACCTGCTTGGGTTAGCCACCTTACAGTGTAGCTGAGAGAAGAAAATAGAATATCTGTTGATGCATGCAAGAGCTATATTTGCTGCCCTGAATTCATTCTGAGAAGCAGCAAATAAAAACGTAATTAACACAAGCAACTCTAAATGTGATAATTAGAACTAACACAAGCCACCCACGTTTGCTTAGATTCAGTGGGCCACCCCTATCCAGCCAGGCAAGGAAGGAAATGTTGGGCATTTAACTGTCACCTTAATCCATAGGGTCTGTGAGGATGAGTTGATTTTTGCCCTATCTGGAGAAGCCAGAGGTTGAATTTGGGATCTTCTGCATAGTTCTGCCATTACTACCATATTTCATTACAGGTGTCCGTTTCTGAGCCTCTTCTCTGACTACACAATGTTTTGTCTCTTGCAGATCCAAGCCAGAAGAAGGCAAGCTTATCTTCTGTAACGGCGTTGTGCTGCATCGTATGCAATGTGTCCGGGGTTTTGGAGAATGGATAGATTCCATCATAGAATTTTCCCAGAACCTCCACCGCATGAACATTGACGTGCCCTCCTTCTCCTGTCTTGCAGCACTTGTCATAATTACAGGTAGGTGGACAGGAGGGCTCTTGAGAGAGAAACATACGGACAAGCAGGCAGAGAGACACGCAAGCAGGAGATAACAGTATAGAATGGAGGGTGAGGGGAATCCTAAGAAGATCAAATAACTCTGTTTGTTAGGAATATGAAAACTGAGAGATTCTAAACTCTACAATAAGTCAGAATTATAAGGTCTTATTGAAGGGGGCTCCAGATATGTGGAAAACGTTTTTAACTTTTTAACTGATGCCTGTAATATAGATGGCTTCAGAAAAAAAGTGTAAGTCAAGAGTGTGAAACCTGTGTCCACCCAGTTTCAGGTGCTAAATAGCAAAGCATCTTTTACCATTAATCATAACTGTCTGGAGTTGCAATTTAGTAACATTAGGAGGACCAAACATTCTGTCCCTGGAATAGGATCTAGTATTAGGGAGGTCAAAAATAATCAACTTAGTCATCATAAACCATGCGGCTCAGGCAGCATTTGCTGGAGATCCCTGAAAAAAAGATTCATAGAATCAACTTTTGTACACTTCTCTTTATGTGACGAAACTGATCTGTCCAAAGGAAGGCCTCTCATTGCTTGTTTCTGTGGGGTTTTTTTGTGTGAAACACAAGGCAGGATTGTTCTGATGTAGCTGCTGAGACATAGATTTATATAAACGAGAATCCCAAAAGGTTTTTTTTCAGGAGGCAACTGACTTTCTGGTTTTTCTTTGAAGACGTTTTGCTTTTCATCCAAAAAGCTTCTTCAGCTCAGAGCTCCAAGAAGCTTCTTGGATGAGAAAGCGAAATGCCTTCAAAGAAAAAAAACCAGAAAGTCCAGTTGCCTCCTGAAAAAGCACTTTGGGGGCAACCATGACCTGGATGACTGAGAATCTTCATAGAGATAACTGAGAATGTTTCTGTAAAAACCTCAGGGATAGAGAGCTTTGTTAATCAATTCCAGAAAGGTTTGTGTGAAATGAGACTTTTGAAATGAGACTTTTGTTGATTTCTTTCATGACTAACTTCTTCCCTGTTCCTTACCCAACTCCGATGTCTTAATTAGATCGCCATGGACTAAAGGAGCCAAAGAAGGTTGAAGACCTCCAGAACCGCATTGTCAGTTGCCTTAAGGACCACGTGACTTCCATCACCAGTGAGCAAGTACAGCCCAACTGCCTCTCAAAGTTATTGGGCAAACTTCCTGAGCTCCGCACCCTTTGCACTCAAGGCCTACAGCGCATCTTCTACTTGAAGCTAGAAGACCTGGTGCCCCCTCCTCCAATTGTGGATAAAATATTCATGGATACGCTGCCGTTCTGAGGACAAGGTGGAAGGAAGCCACCACCACCATGAACCAAATGGTGCTTTCTTTGGGGGAGAGTGGCTTTGTTTGGGTTTCTCCTTATCTTGCCTCCCACTACCACTGCCTGCCATCACCATTTATCTTCCCCGGAAGGAGAGAAAAAAACAAGCAGAAAGAATGTTCTGCCACCTTCCATCCAGAGGGAAGTTTGCAGGAACATTTCCAGAGATGTTTCCAGAAGAGTGTTTTAAAACATTAGTCCAGTGGTTGGAGATTGAAAACCATAAGCACTGTACGCGCCCTTTCCCCCTCATTCCCTTGACGTTTAGAGGTTACTGGGACATTAAGAATTGCCATGTAATTCTCTCTGAACTTGGGACAACTTGGAGTTTGTAATTTTTTTTTTTTTTTTACCTTGTGGGGGAAGCCCTGTGTGCCTTCTCGGGTTACGTGCACAATCCCTAAACAATGCTGCCTTGTTCCAGGACCTGCCAACAGCTCTGCGTGCAATCCAGCACCCCTCTTCTGTAGTGTTGCATGGAGCCACTGTCTCTGTCACGAACGGAACATTTACATTGATTTGACAGTTGAAGGCCAGTTGGAATTTTTTTTAAAAAATAAAAGGTTGCCTTCTCTTATTTGATCTTGTCATCAGCCCTGGATTACACTCCCAGGTTTGGCAAGTGACGTTTTCCAACCCCTCGGCCTAGAAACTGCTTGCATCCTTGTCCTTGGTGCAACTGGGGGTGGGATTAAAGTTCAGGGAGGGTTTTGCCGTAAATAAGCATACGTCCCTGCCGTCTTCTGCTTAGACAGTGGCTGTTTTGCTCTGTTGAGTAACTTCTTTGTAAAAGATGTATATAAGAACAACAGTGGGTTGGCTTGTAAATACAGAGGAAAGGAAGGCTTTTTGTCTTGAGCCACCACCAGTTGTGTATCGCTCTACACCTGCAGGACACCTTCTGTCTTTGTATGTAAATAACTTTGTATTGTAAAGTCCTCCATTTTTGACATTTATATTTGTCTATCCCTGCTTTCCAATTTCCAGTATGTGACTTTTCCAATTATTAATATATATAAATATATATATTTAATATATTGAATAAAAAAGATTATCCAGGTAGATGTAACTCTTAATCCCACTTGTTTATGTGCCTGATCATTTATATGCCAGAGTAGCCCAGGTTCTGTGAAACTAGAGAATTATGTGTAAGGGAAAGCATGGTTCTCATTCCATATTTCAGCTCCAGCATAGAAGTGAAAGGCCAGAATAGAAAGGAAAACAACAACAACAACCCTAAGTCCAGAGACTAACACTGTTTCCTATGGTATTTTATACTTTTATAGAAAGCAGTGATAGGGTTTTTTCTGTTTGGTGCTTGGGTGATCAATTTGGGGCCTTTTGCACAGAAGGTTGTCTGAGCCAAATCCAAAACCTCTATGGAATTCCTGGAAGCTTGGCATTCAGACAAATTTGCCATCAGCAAACCCATAGAAATAAACCTTATTTACACGCCATTCAAAAGAGACGAAGAAGGAAACAAAAAACAGAACACATTCTCTCCAGAAGCTTATACCCAGATAAGCAGGGATTAACACCAGACAAACAAACAGAAAACAATACCCTAATCAAGCAACTACCAAGGAGAAAAACCATACTCCCATCAATACTGACAGGGCAAACTACTGCATATAAATAGGGAGCAAACTCCATACTTACTAGCATTGATAACGTTACCAAAAAGCTTCATCAACTGCAAGCAAATAACTAAGTTCAGAGAGTACCAAGGACTTCAGAGGGCTGTCTGTGCAACCCCAAACCATTTGTGATGTGACTTCCACACTAATGTTCTGCTTTCTTCAGTGCTTTCAGTTGCTGTAGGTTTCACAGATTTGCTGTAAGCCACAGTTTGTAATCATGTTTTTGAATAAGCCAAACTGATATAGCTACATACAATAAATTTTAAGATTTTAATATACAATGGCTGAGTTTGGCTTATTCTAGCTTTGCATATTCCCATTCTGGCTTTGCATAGCATATAAATCCCGCTCTTATCCACATCCATTTAATGCACATTCACTTATTTGCATGTCTTAGCAAGTATATACAGCTTGTCTTAAGATACTGGACCTTTTCATGATTTGCTTCTATAGGACAACTCCTAGAAATATTTCTAAAAATATTGTCACATTTTGCTATTTCAAGGTTTTAGTGTCTTTTTTGAAGTCATGGATAGCCACTTTTTAGCTGAGTTCAAACAACTATTTCAAGTGAAAAAAGAATCCTCATGCTGCCTTAATCTCTTTGAAGATAACTGGAGAATAGGCAAACATTACTTGGAATGAACCAAATAATAGATTTTTCACCCCTGGAAACTCTGGGTAGCATAAGCTACCTCCACCAAGCATAGTTAAGCAGATCCAAGTTCAAATCTGGAAATCCAAACATTTTGGTTGGGAGGGAAGTCAAACTCCATCAACCCATACCAAGTTGAGTTGATCGGCTTACCTTTGTAGAACTTGATATGGATTTAGCTGAGGTTATTTTTCTCTTCAGAACTTTGGCATGAAAAAGGATGGTTAAAGCAACCCCCAGAAAAATAGAGTGGCTCATGCTCAAACTTTTTACAGACCGAGACTTCTCCTACCTGTCCATTGAGCCTCCAACCAAGCCATTGTAGATTTTTTATTATTATTAAAAAGGGGGGAAAGAAAGAAAAAGAGACCTAGACCCCATCAGTCTATTCCAAATGTAATTAGAGTAACTGTTTGTTACCTTGTTTATGAGTTTTGTCTTCTCCTTTTTATGAGGCAGGGAACATTCTGCGTGAATATTATTTAATTGTATTTTCCCCATGTTTCATACGAATTTAATAAATTATTGCGGTTGGTCATACAGTCAGCCAGATGTTTAGACTGGACTTGGCATTTTCATTCACCTGTCAAGATCTCCCCAAGGACCAGAGATAGGCAAATGTTGTTATTTGATGCTGTTAAAGGTATTGTCGCAGGATGTAAGCTGTTCCAAGTAAAGCTGCCTTTTGCAATTGACCGATGGTGATTTTGTCAGTGCTGATCGTGTTCCAGTGGCGCTCCAGTTCTTTTGTGATTGTACCCAAAAAGCTTATTACTATTGGTACTACCTTTGCTTTCTTTTGCCAGTCATTCTGCTCCAATTTGCTGGTCTGTATTTTGTGATGTTTCTTCAACTCTTTCTCTTCTATTCTGCTGTCTTCAGGTATTGCAGTGTCCACATTTTTTTGTCTTTCTTATTGACAGTTGTTAAGACTGGGGTGTTATGTGGCAGGTGCTTGTCTGTATGAATTCTAAAGTCCCAGAACATTTAGCTGCTTCATTTTCTATTACTTTCTCTTTTTTATGGTTGGTCCTGCCAGTCGTTGCTTGCAGCTAAGTAGTGTTTCTTGCAGATGTCGTTGCTATTTTGTCATGCCATTATTTGTAGTCAGTCTGTGCAAACTTCTTGCAGTAGCTAACTTTGCTTATAGTGGTCCATTATTTCTTCAGCTTCTTTGCCGAAGCGGCATTTGTTGTCTGTTGCTGTCTTCTCAGTTCTGGTTTTGTATGCATTTGCTCTTAAGGCTTGATCTTGTACAGTCAAAATTAGCCACTCTGTCTCTTTCTTCAGCTTTCCTGCTCTTAGCCATTGCCAGGTTATCTGCTCTGCCTGCTGTTTTTTATATTTTTGTTTTAATGTACTGGCCATGTAATATTTTGCCTTGCCATGTCTCTTTTCCATTCTTCATTTGGTCTTGCTTACAGAGCAGTTATTATTTTATTTTCTTAAAGCACCTTCTCCGGAGGTAGTAAGTACATTGTCACACATTGGAGAGGGGAAAATGGAAACCTTTCTCCTTGTTTATACATGATAATTCTTGCAAGAGTATTATTAAACCTCTTCTGGAACCAGAAATGGTACAAACCAAAATTCTCCTAGCTTCTTCTATAATACATAGAATCGCTTAGGAGCTGAAAGCCTTCCAGATATCCAGATGAAAACATCGTATGTAAGCTCTGCTCTGTTTAAATGCAAGTCCCTTTGTGGGTCAATCCAAGACTAATATTGGGTGCTCATTCCTGTCCCCTCCATTTGCCACAGAAGGAGCAACTATAGGGTTCTTCCTGCAAGAAAAAAAGATAGTACTTGGAAGGACAGGCCTGAATGGAAGCATCGCCTAGGACAGTGATGGTGAACCTTTTTTTTACTCGGGTGCCGAAAGCACATGCGTATGCACTATCGCGCATGTGCGAGTGCCCACACTCATAATTCAATGCCTGTGGAGGCCAGAAACAGCCTCCCCAGCCCACTGACCCCGGAGGCCCTCTGGAGGCCGGAAACAGCCCATTTCCCAACTTCAGGTGGGCCTAGTAGGCCCGTTTTTCACCCTCCCCAGGCTCCAAGGAAGCCTCTTGCACAGGGAAGCCTCTGGAGCCTGGGGAGGGCAAAAACGCCCTCCCCCACCCCCCAGAGGCCCTCCAGAAGCCAAAAACGCCCTCCCAGAGCCTCCATGCGAGCTGAAAATCAGCTGGCTGGCGCACACATGCACGTTGGAGCTGAGCTAGGGCAACAGCTCGTGTGCTGGCAGATATGGCTCCACGTGCCACCTGTGGCACACATGCCATAGGTTCACCATCACTGACCTAGGATCTCACCCTTTGGCCAAGAGCGTATAGTCTACTGGGTAATTTTGTAATATCTCTATTACAGTGTTTCTCATCCTCAGTGTCTGTGATGTGTGGACTTCAACTCCCAGAATTCTCAGAGCTGAAGTCCATACATCTCAGAGATGCAGAGATTGAGAAACAATGCTCTGATGAGGCATGTCTTTAAGTAAGGAAAGATCAGGTAATATTCAGATTGGTCTAAAAATCTCTTGTTTATTGCTCAGTTTTTCCTCCAATATTGTCAAACCGGTTCCTTTTTTCTATCTCTTCCATCCGGTCTCTGTTCCTTGTTTTCTTATGTTGTAAGCCTGATGGCAAGCGCTAGTTCCTATCACCATCATTATGACACCGTTGTTGTCATTATAATTCAAACTGCTTTGGGAGATCATAATGAGAAAATTGGATCAGTCTTCTTACCTACCTATTTATGTTATTCAAAAGACAGTTACAAACCTAATTGCCATATTCTAGTAATAGCAAGGGTACTTCAAATGATGGGTTGTGTATCAAATGCTTACATATTATCCGTTTCATGCCTGGACATGATTTCCTTGAATGTGTCCATTGTAGTTTATCTTGTGCTTATTTATTTGGTATACATGTATTGGGAATTCTGCCCTGTTTTGGCTTGTTCACTAACTGAGCTCCACCACTTCAATATATACCGTATTTTTCGGACTATAAGATGCACCAGTGTATTAGATGCACCAAGATTTCGAAGAAGTAAGTAAGAAAAAAAAGTTTTTGTCCTCCCTGACCCCCAGGAACACTCTACAGGCCTCCCAAACCCTCTGCGTGCCCCGTTTTTCACAAAAATTGGCCCATTTTTGCAAAAAACAGGGCGTGCAGAGGGTTTGGGAAGCCTGCAGAGTGCTGCTGGGAGCTGGGGGAAGGCAAAAATGCCCAAAATTGGGGCGTTTTT
>JANHGD010006158.1:2654-14075 GCA_027560375.1 Imantodes cenchoa
AAGAGAGAATTGCTAGGTGTATGGCTTATCTTTTGTGTATTAATTTTAATTTCCTGGATAAAACATATGGCTTTTACTTACAACAAAACAAGAATAAGTACTGTTACCACAATGACAAGTGGTGTGTTGTTGTTGTTGTTGCTGTTGCACAGTTGCACATAAACTATCATCCTTGCCTGGTATATATACTAAGTCTATGTTGACCAGACTATAACATCTTACCAATGTGCTTCATGCTAGGAAATTAATTCAGAAAAACTTTCTTAAACCCGAAACAAAATTATTTTAGTACTATTTTCAGAAAGTTTTGATATATGTCAAATATGAATCAAAGATATAGCAGCAATTCTCATTTAATATGTAATGTTACAGGCAGCCAATGCATAGCAATCAAATGTATGCTTATTTTTAATAATTTAATTTTCCCTTTGCCATGGAGAGAGAGAGAGGGAAGTAACTTAGAAGGAAACCCCATGCCCACCATCAGTCTATAAGGGCTCAATATTTCTGGTGGTGGATAAACTCTCTTGCTCCCAGACATTTTGGCTGGAGAAAGTTTCTATTTATAATTTTTATTGGGAATTTTAATATAAAGAAGTAACTTCTAACCTTCATTATAACAAATATAGGCAAGGTTAGTAACTCTTCAGCCTGTATATGGTTATCAATATCTCTTCATCCCACATTCCCAACCCTTATCCATAGGCAAATCCATAAAACATTCACTTTTAAATTCTGATTACAGTAAGTACTGGGTACATTGTGATAGTTATTTATAGCTATTAGCAATTGTACTATCAAATGAGTAGCAATAGTTTAAAATATTCAATAAAAGTTAACATGAAACGTTCTAAGGGAATTTGATATTTTAAATATGAGTAGCATATATAATTAAAATGCAACCACAGGCAAAAAGCCATTAAATGTGAGAGCACAGGTGTTCTCCTAGACTTCACTGAATGTTACAGGGAAGTAAACATGCTACTTTTGCATTCTTAGGAGCTGTTTTATTTTCTATTGTAGAGCAGATGTGGGTTTCCCACTTTCAAGTGAAAGATGCAACCATATGTGAAACATTTTTTCTCTTCTCCTTAGTTGCTATTCTTAGATGTAATCGTTCATCTATTACCTGAGAACATATGAAAATGCTTCATATATTACATCCATGCCCTTAAGTAATTCCTGGCACATCTATGCTCTGGCAAAAACAAGGGGTTTTTTTAGGGGTGGGATGTCTATATAGCATCATGGGCATCTGCAGAGGCAACTGACAAAATGTGACATGATGTAATGCTGCAAATACAGCAAATTACAGATTAGTTGAAAGTGTGACTTCAGCACTGACTCTTCAGCATCTCATAATCTATTGACTGTAAGGGCAGTATGGTATAGATCAAAGGTTAAGGTCTCTGTGTGTGCTTGCTGTCAGTGAGATTACTAATATCAGGTCACCGTTTTTTCCTCTATTCCCAAGCATGCCCTTAATTTAAATATCAGAGTGCATCCATTTGGTCATTAGAATGCAATTCTGTGGTCTGGCATATGCCTTATTTGAGAGATCTTTAGAATTATTTATTTTGGGACAAATGTGTAAGACTGGAATTGTGAGTACATTTTCTTTGCCCTTACTAGTTTTGTACAAGACTAAACAGTGAAATGATGTGAAAACACTTTATGAGATATCACAAGGGACTCAATTCATATCATCATTCTGATTTGGTTATTTTTAAAAACAATATTAAACTTGTGTTATGACAGAAAGAGATTTGTTGAGCAGCAGATTTCATACCAGCATCCTTTCCTATGAACTCAAAGACAGATGGAGATGGAGTCCACCTTAGTCCATTTTAGTTGTTTTCAAAAGAGTTTGTTCATGTTCCATAACAACTTTTAGTTCCAGTAAAGTTAAAAAAAAACCTCAAGCACTTCATATACCCATAGATCAAAAGTTTCCTTGAAGATAGCCGTCATACAGTATGTCTTAGAACTGACCTTCAGAGTCTTGTTTTGCATTAAAATGTAAACAAAACAGGTTTTTCTCACATGAGGGGATCTCTAATTAATTTCAAAATCTTTGTTTAAATCTCTAAATCAGTTTCACAGAGCCTTGGCATTTAAACTGTTTAGAAATAACTCTAAAGTAATTCCTTTGCTGTATATTGCAAAAAGTTACCCCAAAACACCTTACAAAACTGAAAAGACGTAATTTCTTATTTTAAATGAACTGAAGGAAACCACATCCAGTGATTTGTAGGCTTGTAGTTCCTAAGGTTTTTTCAATTTTAAACAGGCAGTACAAAAAACAAACTCCAAAGTGATTAAAAAGACAAGGTTAATCAAGCCTTGTGTCCATGAAGGCTGTATCTATGGCTCAGAGCATAATGTGACTACTGGCTGATCGCAAGCGGCTGTAAAAATGATGGTTTCTGTTGTCTGCTCATAAAAATCAACGGTCTGAAGGGCAATTGTGGGCAATCTCCAGAACTCACTTCCTCCAGAGAGAATTTCAGAAATGCGGATCTTGCATCCAGTTGCCTTTTTGACTGAAATGCCTCTGCAATCCGCATGGAGCAGAGAAAATGTAGGCACTGGCTTGCCTTACCTCACTGTGAGTTCATTGGATCAGATTTTTTTTTCAGTCAAGGATTAAATATTGGCTACTGCATGATACGTTTTCTCTCTTTATGCAATTATACAATTATAATTACTTAGTTTGATTTGTCTGTAATTGCAGAATACAAGCAGCTGCTGTAAATACATTGATTTATATTTAGTTTGCTTTTATTTTACATTATCTAGATGAAGTCATTTAGAGCCTCTTTATAACAATGGAATCCTTTCAACCCCTAGTTGGGAATCAACATCTGCTTGGTAAGGATTAGAGAGGTCCATGCTATTTTAGTAATTATCTATTTGTGATGTTACCATGAGAAGGACAGCAGTCTTAACCATTTATCAATAGTAGGCAATCTTATGGATCACATGATCAACTTTGTTGGAAAAAACCATGAATCCCATCAAACAGAGTCCTAGTGCAAAAGCTATACTGTTTTAACTGAATAGAGCATACAAATGTTTCATAGAAGAACAAAGGCAAAACAGAAGCTTGAATTTTTGTTACCTATCATCCATGCTTTCATTATTTTAGCAATATAATTGGTAGAGAGGAGAATTTGCTATTCTACTGTACCACTAGTATTACTAAAAAATTATAAAATACAAATCTTCGTTTATCTACAAGATTATCCACAGATCCCTTAGTATGCTCACATGTAAACATTTGTTCCTCTTATTTTTTTCCTCATCTCAGGTATAGAAGTTGTCCTCTCTTAGTTCCATGACTATCTTACCTATAATTAATAGTACCTTCTGCAGAGGGCACTATTTACAGATAGGATATTAATTAGATAATTGGGGTGTTAATCCTAATCATACTTTAATTTATATTGTCTCTTAATTACTTACTGTATAAATAAAATATGATTGCAGTGAATGAAATGGGCTTTTAAATTTAGTTAGCTCATTGCCAATATTTGGGATAAAACTACGTGGCCTTCGACCTATGACTGTGTACTGAATGGCAGTTTAAATTAATCATGGAAAAAGTCACAACTTAAATAAAAATTACAACCATTACTCCATTCCCACTGTCACATAATTGCAATTCAGATGCTTGGCAACTGGCTCACATTTACATCCAGTGTCCCATGGTCATACAATCACAATTTGCAAAGTTTTTTGCCAGTTTCCAGAAAAGCATACTCTTGATTAAGCTGGATTCACATTTAGGACTATATGACTCAATTTAGGATCACAGTGACTCAACTTATAACTGCCATAAAAATTATTGTAAAATTGGGTACAGTCATGTGATGCCTCAACTTCTGACCATAATGACTTAAGACAGAAACTCCAGTCCTAATTGTAGTGTAAGTCAAGATCTACCTGTAAGAACAGCAAACTAGTTTGCAAGCATTAACAGAAATTCATGCCTAGAGTATTCAATACAGAAAGTCCTCTCTTTGCTCAGTGACCATTTACAGTGACAGTACTGAAAATCAAAACATACAACCAGTCCTTGAAATTGCAGTCATCACAATATCCCTGTAGTCACTTGATCATGATGTGAGCACTTAACAACCAGTTTACATTTACAATAGTTGTAGCATCCAGCGGTCATGTAATCACTATTTGCAACTTTCATAGCTGGCTTCCAACATGCAAAGTCAATAGGGAAGCTAATAGGAAGTCATAAATTGTGGTCACATGACATCATGCTTAACAAACTGCAATGATTTGCTTGATGATGACACCAGAATTGACAGAACTAACGTAAGTCAATGTGGTCTTATGACATCACTCTTAACTACCATGCTGCTTAACAATGGAGTTGCCACTCCCTGTTGGAAACAGTAAGTGAGGACATTTTCTTTGGAAATGTATTTTTTAGGTTAACAGTTGCTTTGCAGTGAAAAGAATTATGTTTATATCATTTTTTTAAATTATATAGCTATAGTTTATGGTGGCTATAATCATATGTAGTAGGAGAACCTCTACCATTTCAGATAAGTGACCGTCTAGATTCTTCTTAAAAACATCCAGTGATGGAGCACCCACGATTTCTGGAGGCAAGCTGTTCCACTGTGTTATGGCCTGTCAGCTGCCGTCCCCTCCAACAACCGAATCAGAAGAGGAGGAGGCATGGGAATCAGGGTCAGCATCAAGACAACCTGAGAGCTCCAAGGGGGAAGAGGGAATGGAGCTGGCAGAGAGAGAGAGAGAGAGGTGGAGCCTGGGTCGGCCGTCAGCCCTCAGACGGAGAGTCAACAGCCCCCAGATCTGGAGGTGGGTTGATGATAAAGAGGAGGAACAGCTGGGTCCACTGCCTGACGTGCGGCTGAGCAGAAAGCAGAGAAGAAGAGAGCAGTGGAAAGCCATGGGACGATCCTGGAGAAGGAAGAGCCACCGCTACTAGTTAGGCCCCACCTCTGGAGATAAAGGGGGTGGAGATTAATAGATGTCCATCTTCCGGCTGGCCGGACTTATTAGCCTGCGTTGAGAGAGAAACTTTTTGCCAGGGCTCCCAGCACTCCTAATAAAGGAATCTTTGAGTTCACTTCAGAGGGTTTGTTGTGTTTGGGGAGCTGGGTCGGAACACACTGGTCAATTTTCCTTCCACAATATTTTTCCCCATGCCTTCAACATTTTGTTTTTTTATAAAGATTTATTATAGTCTTTATAGGAAAGTTTCTGTAGACATTGGCTATGTTTGAACAACATACTAACCAGATCAATTTAAATCTAGCAGCTAGATTTGTACATATTAAGTTTTGATGGTATTAACCTTAGGGTTGTTGTTGTTTGAAACATTTTGTTTTGCAAGCTAAGTTCATCTGACTTGTTTATAATTCAGAGTATTGCACAAATACAGATAATGAGTTAACTAAGGTATCTGAGCACAATCATTGAGAAATGTTATGGAAGTTACTGTGATGCAGGTAATATATGCTTGCAAAATTTAAATTACCTGAAGTAATTTTTGAAAATCTACTCATGTTCACAGATAACAGTAATGAGGGTTTGCAACCACAGTGCTGCTAATCACTAACAATATTTCCTTGCTCCCCAGAAAAAAACCTTCAGAAAAAGCACTAGTTTCCTACAGCAAAATATGAATAATATTACAATTACAAATGTAAAACTTGTGCTCATATTTTGAATATTGCAGCTATCATATAGTACGGTATTGTTTATCATAAGCCTAGTAAACAGAAGTGCTGTTTTGGAAAAAACCACTGCCATGGTGCTTCACATGGAAGGGTGCCCAGGGCAAATGCTGCTTAAGATGGTAGAGACTATCACAAAACAATGAAGCAAAAACCTCGCAGTTATATGCTGGTTTGTTGTTATACATGATGTGTATTATATTAACATTAATGACCCGTTTTATTTGTGTCAATCTTCCTTTCAAAATATTAAAAATATTATTACAATCCATCAATATAGGTGCCAGTAAAGAATAGATCATTCATTTTCTATTGCTATTGACACAGGAAATGTTAAATAGGATGTTAGAGGGAAACTTGTTGCTTCCCCCCTTTGTATCCTTATGCAGGAATGCTGATTCCTGCTGCTTCTGGGATGGGAATTCAGTATATTTTGAGCAAAAGTTCACAGAACAAGAAAAAATAAATTCACCCTCTTTCCAGCTATCCGATTTATAATCACTGGTTTCCTACAACATGATGTCAGCTACCTGAAAGGCGGACTCTTCCTTATTCACCACTGAGAACCAGTGGAGCACGGTCTAGTGATTAAGGTGTTGACTGCCTTGACTTCCAAACAAAACATAGATTATACATCTAATAAATCAAAAATACATAACTCTTCCCACTTTCTCCTAATGTCCCTTATCTAGATTGTTGAGAAGAGAGGGCAATGCTGTGGTGAATGAGTGAGAGAAAAAAATGGATGCACATACATGTGTACTGTCATCAATCTGTCAACTATGCAGCTACAGTAGCTAAATAAGGTTGCCCGTTTTTGTTTTACAAAACTCTTATGATCAAGCCCCTCCGCTTCTTTTCCTGGCAGGCAGCAAATAATACCAGGGAAATGGTGAATGGCTAATGCTGACAGAGAAAGAAAGGGCCACTCAGAACGTTGCTTAGATACTAATCATTCCTAGCACATAGCTCCTAGGATGTTATACACATGTGAATGCAACTAAAAGATATGGCCAAAAAAAGTTCTCTGTCCCTCCATCCCTGACAGATAATTCTTTTATCAGCTTTTAATAATCAGAAAGGATGTGAGTCCAAAAGACAGGTAGTGATTTCCAAGTACAGTTCTCAGATATGTCAGACTAAAAGATATGCCTGGCCAGGTAGCATCCATACTGCAGCCAGTTCTAAATCACTATGCATGATTTGCACTCAAAAAATAGCTTAGTAAAATTGGGTATAATTTTATGAGGAGCCTTGAAATCTTGGCCCAAATCACCCAGCTGTCTTTGTACCCAAGGCCAGACTAGAACTCCCAGGCTCCTGATTTCTAGATTAGTTATAGTAATGCAGCCTTAATGAATAGTTTGACAGTGGTGAGGGAATTATTTGTTTAGCAGAGTGATGGCATTCAGAAAAAAACTGTTCTTGTGTCTAGTTGTCTTGGTGTGCAGTGTTCTATAGCATCGTTTTGAGGGTAGGAGTTGAAACAATTTATGTCCAGAATGCGAGGGATCAGTAAATATTTTCATGGCTCTCTTTTTGACTCGTGCAGTAAAGTAGAAAATACAACTGTTGTATGCTAGACTGATAAATTTAAATGTAAATCAGAGGACAGTATCAATAACGCTTCCACATAACAAGGAAACTACTTGGAATAGTGCTTGGCGGTATTATGAGATTAGCTCCACTGAAGGGAATCTTTGCCTATCGCAGTGTGTGTCCAGGGCGGGAGAGGGGATATTATTTTGTAAATCTATAATAATTTCCAGATGTTGTTGCTAATCATTGGTAGTTACTATTGGGTGAATGTTTATCCCCCTCCTCTGAAGTACTATTATTGATTTCATTGTTTAAAATAATTGGCTAATCAGACTTTCTGATGTACAATACATCCCCACCCTCCCCCCAAATTGTTATGTCTTCTCTTCCATTTATTATGTTTATAGACATAGCACAGAAAATAGGTTTATTTTAACTGCTTCCACAAAAGTGAGGCCGGACACAGACCATGGACTTAAAGGATGAGGGAGAAAGGAATTGAGAAGAGATGGCAAACCCACAGAGGTCCACAGGCTCAGGTGGTTTTCAACCATAAGTTTAGCTTAGCTCTTTCAGTAATTTGTCACGCCTTGGCTTTCCCCTGCTGCGCCAGCACGTGCCAGCTTAGTGTCAGAAAGTCTGTGCACCAGACGGCCACTCAGGCCTAACATCCTGCTGTTCAGGACCAGCACTTGCTGTGTCAGTGTGGAATTGAGATCCCTAGCAACAGCCAAGCACCAGGCAGAATAAGCATGTTCATAATGAGAAGTGAATGGCATCCGTCAGTCCCTTTAGAATAGGTTCTAGGCGTATGGCTCGCTCTCCTAGGAAGTCTGGCATCGAGTCATCAGCATTTCAACGTATAACAGAAACGCTTATCTAACTATACCTAGGAATGGGTTATAAATAAACCAGAGGAATGGGATAAAAATAAACAGGTATGTAGTATAAAATACCTTGTTAGTTTCTATCACTGTACAATAATGACACAGAGATATTGGGGGGGGGGGGGACCCTAAAAAACCATGTTGACCTTATTTTGTTTTATGTGATAATCAGCTGATTTCAATAACAATGACCAAGAAAGAAGTTATTCGTCCTTTTAGAAATGGTTTACAAGTTGCTTCGGTTGTATTTTTAAAGTGAAATGTGCTATATTAAGGAGTAACAAATACACAGATAAGAGCGTAGTAAAGGATTTACCTTTTGTTCCAGCCCCTGAAAGAGTCTTATAAAAGTACACAATTTTCTCATATTTAAAAAAACATTGGATACAACTGAAAACCTATTTTCAATCTGAATAACAATATTATGATTATTGATTGACCGTATAATGACTGACCCCTGAAGTCATAAAATCTAATATAAGATAAATTTGTCTGCACTAGATATGTACAAAATACTATGCTCATCATCAAAGAAATTCGAAACTGCACACAAAGAGAGAGATTTGTTGTCTTCCCTATGAAAAGATATCACAAGCAGGGGTCCTGTTAAGACAGCTGGAAAGTTGCTTCTGCTTGTTATGCTTGTAAGCTTTATTGGGGACTGGCTGTTGATTATGCATTTATATGGTGTGTGTTCCAGGTTGCTGATTTTTAATTAAAGGCAACATCTTTAATTTTGAATGCTTAAGACTAAAGTGTACACATGTTCTATTTTTAAATTTTGACTAGCTAAAGAAATTGCCAGTTTTTCTGGAAAATCTCAGGCATGAAACATTAGCATGTCTTAAGAATATAATTGATAACTATATACTGTATATTCTTATTTTAAATAAAGTAATTAACATTTCTAATTATTTTCCTGTCACAATATCTCAAATGTATGTGCATATCTATATTCATATTAAGGTAGAGTATGTGTGCATGTGTATATCTACTATAACACTTTTCCTCATTATTACATAATTTTAATTTATTAATTTATCACTGATGAAGACCCATTACATTTAATTTGAAAACCAGTGTTTTTAATACTATAATTTGCTTAGTACTGAAAATATTACATTTATGTGAAAAAGTCTAAATGTTAATTA
Source organism: Imantodes cenchoa (assembly GCA_027560375.1). Taxonomy (NCBI): domain Eukaryota; kingdom Metazoa; phylum Chordata; class Lepidosauria; order Squamata; family Dipsadidae; genus Imantodes; species Imantodes cenchoa. The sequence continues at coordinate 11,958 of JANHGD010006158.1, forward strand.
CTGCAAGGCTTAGAATTTTGTGGCTTTGCAAATATACCATAGCAGCTGTGATACACTTTTCTTTCTTTGTATTATGTATTAATTACAAAGTTGAATAGTTAAAGGCTTGGTAACAGAATGTATTTCCTTAGCCTATTTCCAACAGTTATGAAGAAAGAGCAATATATCTTGATGAAATAATCCGGAATCATAAAGAACTACTGTCATTTGAAGATTTTGCTGCTCAGGTTTTCTCTCCCTCTCCCAGTTACTCCCGTAGTGGATGCGGTAAGTCTCTGTCTTGTACTTATTAGTACTGCAGTTACTACTATTACTATCATTATCATCATCACTAAGAACGACTTGAACAGCAGGTGTACACCTGTTTTTCACTGATAAATAGCTGCAAATTCAAAAAAAAAAACACTTTCCCTGTGAATTAGCTAATGAATATCAAAAGGAATGATGACATTCATTTTAATTTGTTTTGCAACAGAGCTTTTCACTCAATTCCTTTTTTCGGTACCCTGTTATAACCCTCTGAATCTAGCAAGGTTAATGAACTTTCTCTCACTAATGTGTTCTGGTTCATTCAAGAGTGTAGACTTCTTGCTGAGCTGAGAATATGTTGTGCAAAAGCTATTTGTGAATCAGTGCATTCTTATAAAAAAAATACTCCCTCACAGTAGGAGCTATTGCTAGTAATGTTAAATGGAGATTAGATTAGGAGAGTGTAAGATAAATACAATGTTTTGTCAGGCAATATCAGTGCTTAGATGTTCGATTTATTGCAACCCTATTTTTATTATGAGATAAATTTATTTAATTATTGTGTAATGTTTAAAACATAATTGTTTTATTTTGAATTTGTTATTTACTGCTGTCTTGCCAAAGAATAGCAAACCAACCAGGTGCCTTTCTAGAAGAACATTCCTTTATTCCGTATAGTCAATGTCTATTTTCTGACACTGACATTTCCTAATTATATTGCAATGCTGTGTTGCATTGTTAAATCAATGGATTATCCCTAGCACCAGTGAATGTCTGGATGCATCTGTTTTCTTTCTTATTCTAACTGATCAGCTATTTTTTATATATGAACTAAATACAACAGAGATTAGAGTATTGAAATGAATCACTTTACAAATAAAACCAGACATGCATCACGGTTTAACATGACTGGCTGTACTTCTCGAGCTTTGTTAAGAGATATGGGATAGATGGACATACTGTGTTGGTCGCCAATGGCAGCAGGCAGAAGGCTTTGGAGATAAGCAAGCTGGCAGAAGTATAGAGGAACTAGTGCTATTTACATAATCGCACCTCTGTTTCCTGGAGAGGCGTCAAGAGATGGGAATGGCCTCTATTGATCTTTGTTGAACTGGAATACTAAACAACACTAGGCAAGCTTATAAATAAAGCTTTGATTAATCTTTTCTCTATTAAAATGTGCAGCTGTGAATTGATTTGTATATATTATTTATATATTCTATCAAACCCAGATTATTTGTCATTGTCTTATGAAAGAGTTTCATAATTTTATAGAACAATTTATGATTTGAGCATTGTGAACAACTGAACTGCTTATATAAGAATAGTAGTAGCATGATAAAAACAATACATTATAACAATCCATTCATGAAAGTTAAATTTTATGAAACAATGTACCTAGATTATGGAGAACTGAGATTCAGCCTGTATCTAGCTGAAATGTATATACAAATTACAAACATAATTCTATTTAGCTATTCTGGGATTCGTACATGTAATGAAGGAGGAGAAAACATTCCCAGCAATTTAGATATGAAAGTTAATTACCGCATTTTTAGGAGAATAAGACACACGGGAGTATAAGACGCACCTTAGTTTTGGGGAAGGAAAACAAGGAACAAAGGCCTCTGCCTCCCAGCAATTTGCCTCCCAGCAAACAGAAAACAGTACAGATGAAATACACTGTTTGCTGTGTATTTCTGTGCATGTGTGCCTGACCCATAGAAATTTTATTTATTTTATTTATTTATTTGTCAAGTACGTATTGGTAATATACATAGATATATCATTCTTTATATACATGAGATGGATACAGATAAGAGGGAAACATTAGGACAGGGACGGGAGGCACGCTGGTGCACTTATGCA
>JANHGD010006159.1:8584-18591 GCA_027560375.1 Imantodes cenchoa
ATTTTTGACCATGGAAATGGAAAGGGAGCCTTGAGAACAGGGGTGGGTTCCAACTAACCTCACTGCCGGTTCGCTTCCTCCTGCGCCACGTGGTCACACATGGGCTTTGGGTGTGCGTGCATGCTCGGTGCAACCTCTCCCCCCAAAAGTCCAAAAACAAAATGGCAACACATGTGCAATGTGGAAACTCGTCTTCTGCGCATGCGCAGAAGAAATAAAAAATTAAAATTAAAAAATGGCAGCGCTCATGGACCATCACCGTCTGATCCAGTTTGGTGACGTCATCGTGACATCACCAGCGGGTCACTATCGGTTTGGGCGAACCAGTCCGAATCGGGAGGAACCCACCTCTACTTGAGAATCATTGAATGTGTATGCTATTACTTCAAAAACAAAAATAATTATACAAAGAAGATACCCTATTGCACATGTGAAGTTTGATTAAAAAAATTTGAGCATCATTAGACAGGAAGCAGCATGCTTAACTAAATGTAAGTAAAAGTAATACATTCTGATTTCATTTTGAAATAAAGGCATATAGACAGTTCAAATCCAAAACCAGTAACTGGATTTCAAACAAGGCTAAATGTTACATCCATTAAGCAATAGGATAAACATTAAGGATAGGAAACCTGTGTTACTGTAAAACTTTTCCAGCTGAAAGAATGCTTGAATTTGTAATGTTGAATGTAATTAGCTTTCCTTGAGGGCAAAGTCTATACTAGGGTCAGTGTGAAGAGGATCTTGGTTTTTCTTCCTATCCTGAAGAGAGGACAGAACAGAGTCTGAAACTTCAGCTCAGAAGTTTTTCTTAATTCCCCCTGGAGTATCTGGCTTCTATCCAGAGTACTTGTTCAATGATCTGTATTGCTAAAGAAGAGAAGGCCAAGCCATACTGCAAGAACATCACCACGCTTGAAAACTTTCTGTGCCCAGCAAACTGACCAGTGGAGCCAAATGTCTACTGAGCAGAAAGATCATTGTTTTATTTTGTGACTAGGCTGATAATCTTTGTTTTTGGGATCGGATAGTCTCTAGGCTGAATTCTGTCCTCTTTCCCAAAATCCAATACAATCTGGCTCCATGAGAAGAGGGTGTGGACCTTCACAAGAAGCTTCTCACAGTCTAGGCTTTGCATTTTCGTATGCAGCTCCAAAATGCAGGGAGTATTGCCTAGGAAATCATTCATTTCTGCTGTTGGCATTGCTACATGCTTCAACTGTTTCTGGAAATCAGATCACAGTTTCCTATACCAATGAAGCTGACTCTTTGCACATACCCTGCGTTTCAAAGAGCCAAACTGCTGTCACAGCCTAATCTTTGATGAGGATTGCCAAGTGCGGACCGAACAATTTCTTTGCAACCTTATGCTCTGTGTGTGTGTGTGTGTGTGTGTGTGTGTGTGAGAGAGAGAGAGAGAGAGAGAGAGAGAGAGAATGCACCAATGTATATGACTTTTGAGTACCTGCTACAGCATACAGACATTGTAGCTCATCGTTTGTACAATATATGATCAGAAAAGAGTTTATCTCAGCATGATATTGAAATCTGAAATAATACTTTCAGAAAATAATACCTTTTTAGCCTAAGGTGCCCTACAAGAACATTTATTTACCTTTCAGGAAAAGTGTTATGCAGTGTCTCTCAACGTTGATAACTTTAAGCATTAGGGAATTCTGGGAGTTGAGGTCCAGATATCATAAAGTTGAAACATTGGTGTTGAAAATCACTGAGATAATTGTGATGAGAGAGTCTGTTTTCAAGTGTACTAGGTAATACGAAGCTTTGTTCTACACTACTATCAATGTCCCAGGAACATGAAATGTCTAATGTTGCCTGTTTTTCTTGTATGCTGCACAATCCTGCTTTGCTCCAGCCTTTTTTTTGGTCCAGAAATGTGAGTAACTTTCCCTGCCCTCTCCATACTGTTTACATTCAACCACACTTTGTCCCCTAACTTTCTTACCAGCTTGTGGCTGGGCAGTGGGCCAGGGGCTTTTCTGACACATAAAAGTGGGATTTATGGGATAATGTTTTTATTCCAGCAAAAGACACATGTAAGATTGTAGATGAGAGCAAAAACATTTGAATTTTGTGGCAGGCAGAGGATGACAACATCCAACTGTTTCTGTTTCTCCTGCCAGAGCCTCCTCTCGTGCTTTTAAGTTTTTGCATTTTTCTTTGTCTAACTGAAGTCCGATAGGCTGAATGAAATTGCTTGCAACACCCTCCCACACATTTCTGGTCATACACATTAAATCTGTTGCCCTGTTAATATCAACCTTGGGATCCTCCCTTATGCTTACTACAAGGCTCCACTTGAGCCTTGGCTTGTAAGCTTGATTGTTGACAATTGAATTTTCCTCTAGAAGGAGGTTTTCAGTCATGCCCCTCCTATCTTTTTTGTCCCTTCCAAAGCCTACATATACAAATTACATATACAAAGTGAAGCAAATTACCGGCAAGTCCAATCCTATGCCATGCTTTGGCTCATAAAAACAAAAAGGGAATAGAAGGCAATGTTCTGGAGTTCTCAGTTGAAAAAAAATATGTTGGCAGCAATAGCTCCTCAACCATGTTGTCCAAGAGTAAAATATCGACAACAGGGCTTGAAGGGAGGAATTGCAAAGCAACATGCTTTTCATCCAAGCTCCAGTTATGATATGAATGCTGGTGAAGTAGAGGCATAATCTAGAATAGCAGAGACTATGCTGACTGGAGATTGAAGTCCACATAACTTAATGTTGCCAGGTTTGAAAAACACTGCTCTAAAGGGAAGTGATTTGTCTTCTCTTCAGCAGCCTTCCTTAACCTAAGACCCTCCAGATACAGTGGGACTATACCAGTAGTGGGTTCTAAGTGCAGAAGCATCCCGGGAGGGTGGGCAGAGCCTCCCACTGTCGCTACCGGTTTACCGAACTGGTCTGGGAGCAACCCACCACTGGGTTGTACCTCTTAGAAATCCCTTCTAAAAGTTGCAGGCCTAACATAGCTTCAGAATGGCAGGTTGAAGTAGCCTGCTTTACGGCATAAAAGTTATAAGTTTTCTCTCCTCCTTCAAGAAAATAGAACATTCACCATACAGACCTCCAGAGGTCTTCAGGAAATGCAGAACTTTTAATTGTGTTTTTCCTAAGCTGAGCTGTCTGCAGAATCAAGGCCATTCATCAAAACAACAAAGACAGTATTAAGCTGTTGTGATCTACCCCTTTTATATGGGCATATAACATCACAATACATGTACAAAATGATGCCTCTGTAAAAGGTCTCTTGTCTTACACAAAGGACATGGTAAGAATAGATATTTTAGCAGAGAGTCTATTGTTTAGAGGAAATGATTTGAGAGCTGGCATTGGTCATCTCAGAGGCCTACATTAAATGTATTTATTGGCAACCGTGAAGCTGTTTTTATGAAAGGGCTATGGATCTAACCCAGGGGTGTCAAACCCATGTCATCACGGTGGCATACCCATTTTCTTTTATTTTCTCTGGAACAAATCATTAAGACCTGGTAAAATTTGTTCTGAATTGAAAATAAAAACTTTTATTACCCAGTGGCACAGAAATGCTAATGCTACTGGAACAGGCAGGATTCCAGGAAATGTTGACACAATCTGTTCAAGTGACAGACATATTTCTTGGATGTCCACTTTCCGTACTTAGGTAATTACCTAACAGTTTGATTGGTTGTCGACAGGTGATAGTCAACAGCAAGTTTGCACATTTGGTAATCAAGTACTAGATGCCAGTCAACTGACATATTTTGGCTATGCATGCATTTGCAATCATGAAGACAGGCAAATGAGCGTTGGTAGTTTAGGTGTTTGTTTTGTGCTCTCTACCCAGAGATCTGTGGGGTAATCATGCAAACAGACTAATGCTCATTTCAGTGCGATTGCCATGCAAGCTGACTTAATAAATAAAGCTTTTCATTTATACATTTAAGAATTACATTTGGCTACAGAGTGTTCTTCTCTAAGACTTCTTATTTGAAAATAATATAAAATCAGCAATGTCTGTTTTAAACAACATGCCTTAACAAACCAGTGATAGCTGCAGCATCAAAAACTTGCCAGAATTGAAAATATAAATTTTAGAACAATTCATTCAAAGCTTTAACTTCCTTGATCCCCCTTTTTACTTTCCTTGCTCTCTGGCAGAATAAATACCCAGGTTACTTAAAAGCAAAATATATAACAGAATAACAGAGTTGGAAGGGACCTTGGAGGTCTTGTAGTCCAACCCCCTCACAAGCAGGAGACACTATGCCATTTCAGACAAATGTTTATGTGGTCTCTTCTTAAAAACCTCCAGTGATAGAGCACCCACTACTTCTGACGGCAAGCTGTTCCATCGGTTAATTGTTCTGTTAGGAAATTTCTCCTTAGTTCTAGGTTGCTTCCCTCCTTGATTAGTTTTCATCTATTGTTTCTTGGAAGAGATTCAGTCTTGAATTAGTCTGAATCTGTCCTGGTAACCTTTTTTTTTCAAGCTGCAAATATTAAGTTACATTCAACTTACTTATTGTTGAACACAAACAAAGCTGAGTGATTTGTATGTGTGAGTTATTGCTGGAAAAATAACAGTCCTAAAAGATATAATTGTATTCTTACTACACTCATAGTATAGGCTTGTATTATCTCAGTTGAACTCAAAACCTGTTTTGGTCTACATTCCAACAATGGGAGTGGTCAGAGCCAAAAGCAGGTAGAAGTTATCTGTTTGACTCTTACTTTTGTCCAGGATTTAGAACAGTTGACATGCTATTGTGCATCAGGCACTTTAACATAAACCTACCCAAACTGAGGAGAAAGAATGAGAATCATATTACCACAAGAAAAAGGCTGAAGTAGTCTGCTTCAGAGGTAGGTTTCTACCAGATTGGACCGGTTCTATAGAACCGGTAGCAACTTGGCAGGCTGGGTCGCTGGAACCGACAGCGACCCAGGCCTGCCACACACCCGAGCCGGTTCTCTCAGCGGCACCATAGGCACCGCCATAGGCACTGCCATCTTGTTTTTTGCTTCTGCACATGCGCAGAAGCTTTTTAAAAGTACTGCACATGAGTAACATGTGCAGCGCGCAACGCTCACCTGCGCATCACATCCCTGAGCGAACAGGCAGTAGAAGAAACTGGAACCCATCCCAGTCTGCTTATATTTATGTCATTAAGAAATCTCAACCAATTACTTCTTTCACCATCACATGAAGAAAATTGCAAATATTCTCTGCACAGGAGGACACATGTCCTACTTTACAGAAGAAAAACTTCTATTCAAAAGGCAGGCAAAGAACGATTTCTATTTTAAGGTATCCTCTGTCTAAAGAGTTGTCCAGTGTAAGTCCAGTTTAAAAACAATTATATAAAGGGAAGAAAAGTGCTTCTCATCAACAGTAGCCAGACTGCTACATACATCATTCAGTCATTGGGTGTTTGATATATATATATATATATATATTTGGTAACATAGATTTTCTACAGTGTAGAAATTTGTGCATGGAGATTAGTACATGGCCACTCTAGGATCATGTTGGAAGCTTTTCCGAGACTCTAGTAATCCTATTTTTTTCAAAGCACTTATAAAATGTTAGTATTTCATTATAGGCTTGCTAACAAAAGGGGGCATATGTTAATGTAAATAATATATGATGTGCCAATGATACTTCTTCATTGTTTTTCTATCTTCTTTCTTTTCACTTATTCATAGTTAATTTAGCGCACTCTCATGAGCAGCAAATGTGTTTTCTCTACCTGAAATTCTCCATACTAAGCACGTTCCGCAGTGCATAGAGAGACCCACAGATAGGTAGCAGGCATCTGGCAACTCACCAGAAGCTGTAAACAGTGTAGCTAAAGATTTCAGAGATAGTTCCATGTGATTAATGAAAAACAGCATTCAGGTAGGTATCTGTTTATAAGTCTTTGTATTTAGTCATATGGAGTGTAAAGCCATTGGTATTATGGGAATAAAGCTAAAGTCTTCCTTGAATCAAGTATGACTCTTGGTGACAGCAAGATCATTGTGCAATTTTCTTGGCAACAGTATGAACAGTTTTCTACTATTAGCTTTTTTCTTTTAGGATTTGCTTTTGATTTCCCTATGTAGCCTGTAATCCTGAAATTTTCTCGTAGTCTCCCATCTGTGAATGTAAGGATCCCCCCCCCCACCTCCCCCCCCCAACACAAAACCAGTAGGTGCTGCCCCCTGCTGTGATAAGCATGGGTAAATTTTGCAAGGCATTTAATGACATGGATCTTTTTGCCACAATGTCAAAAGACAACCAAAAAATGTAGTTAGTTATGCCTGGAAGACCATAGAATCCTTACAGATAATTTCCAAGATGCAAGATGGAAAAAGGATATTTAGATGTGTTTTCATTGTGAAAATTAGTATATCAAATGTGGATCTATCTAATGCCTGTTTTTTAGATGCAATTAAGATACCTTTGGGGTTTTTTTTCCTCCATTTCATCCTACCTTCACCTGCTCATTCTTCTAACCCACTTTTCAAAGAGATCCTGTGGAACAGCCTGCTCTGCATAGTTCCTGAAAGATTACAGTGCAGCTTTTAGTTTCTTGAAGGAAAAGGGTGTTCGGTGTCTGGAAAAATGGAGGAGCATGATCAGACTTCGTATGATCCAGAGAACAGGTTGTTTTCACAAGGGTTTTAAGTAGCTGGTTTGCAGCACAAACTCATAAATTGCTATTGGAGTGAAGCTTTAATTTAAGAAGAACAGAGAGTGCTTGCAGTGCAGTGTGCATGACCAATTTTTTTTTTTTGCAAATCTGTTTTTCCTTACCAAACATCATTGAACACAAAGAGTTAACATGCTTTGGCAGCATAGATGGTAGTTAATGATTGATAGCAAAGATGCCCTGGGTGAGTTTTGAAGGAGAGCTTATTCCAGCAACAGATATTGTACAGTACATAAGAACCAGCCATGTTTGGCTAGCTGATTCAGGATTGGAATTCAGAGAAGAAGGTGAGCAAATGTATGGGTATATGACAATTGCAGCAATATTACTCACAACCAAATTCTGATTCCTAACTTGTTGCCCTTCAGAAGTGCTAGAATCAATTCCCAAGACAAGACAGAGGCTGGCTGGAGGAATTGGGATTGATGGCCAACACATCTTGAAGGCACCAAGTTGAGTAGTGGATAGCAATGTTTGTTATCAAGGCAGAAGAAAGTGTGAAATGCTGGCTATCATATTTATGATAACAGCATTATATTTGATGCTCGCCTGCCTGAATGTAGATTGGAAGAAGATCTAGATCAGGGGTGTTAGACTTGTGTTGGCACAGTGGCCTCACGGGATGTATTGGGACTTTCCCCCCACTTCACTAAACAGGTGTGGGCGTTGCCAGCGCATGATGCATCTGACTCACAGGCTGTGAGTTTGACAGCCCTGATCTAGGTAGATTCTATGGGCAAGAAACGTATTTGAGAGCCCTGGAGTTTGAACCATGTGTTTAAACACAGAAACATCTCTATGAGATCCTTCCCCTACATGGCTTCTTTTAGCTATGTAGGAGGATCAGTGACCACCCATGCACACCTGCCTTTCATTGTCTATCTGGCACACTTGTAAGAGGAAACAGCTCCAATTCTTTTGTGGACTGATCTATAAATCTGAAAAGATAAGATGCTTATGAATAGCCATGGCTTTAAAAATGTTTTTCATATTAAGGATCATGAAACTTCACTTTCTGCTCTAGTATCAGTTGCGTTAAAGGATCTCCTTTACCTCTCAGTATAACTCATTGCACTCTTTGCTGTGTAATAACTGGTGTCTCCAGGAGTACTTAAAAAGTCACATACAGCCCATATTTCAGCAAAGGAGTTGAAAAAGAATCAGATGCCATTCATATTCAGTTGGTCTCATGTTTTTTGAGATGGGTTTACTATTGAAGATCTTTATAAAAATGGTCAGATTTAATGAAGCATACCTTTTTCATGAATGAACCAGGAGGGATGCCCAGGGTTAGATGCTCTTGCTCTCTTGTTTAACATGCATATAATGCTGATGAATAAGGTTATCAATTAGTCTGGGCTAAAGTATCTTAAGTATGCTGATGATTTCGAATTCTACATCTCAACCTTGGGCTTACCAAGTCTTGTCCCAGAGTCTGAGATTGTGAGTGTCAGGTACAAGATGTCAGGACCCAGGAGAGAGTTCAAAAGTGCTACAAGTTTATTTCATGCTACCTATACACAAGAATCTGAACGACTAACGGTCAAGGCAAATTGGCCTCAGATAAGAATTAATGGACTTAGGTCTCTTATATAGAGGTTCTAATCTGTTGATGGGTCTGACTCTGACCCTGTCCTTGGGCTCAGAGTCCGAGGTCATCTCCTACATTTCTGGATGGGAAATGACTTGGTTTCAACCTAAGAAAGATTGAGTGCTATGAAGATTTGAGTTCCACAATCATAGAATTTTTCATCTTTAATCTTGAAACATGTTGCACTTTCCCATTTGAGAGTAGAATCCCACCTGGGAGTTTTCTTGGACTTGTACTTCCTATTTAAAGAGCTGTATAGCTATGACCAGGAAGGCTTTTACTCAATTCCATTTGATGTACTCTTGAACCAGGAAGCCCTTCAGACAGTCATTCCTACCCTAGTCACATGTGGTGTTGCGACATGTTCCTTGGGGCTGCCTTTGAAGATCACTCAGAGGATGCAGCTGGTCCAGAATACAGCAGCATAGACACTAAGGAGCATGCCTCAATTTATCCATCTAATACCACTGCTCCACAATCTGCTGTGTTGCCAGTTGACTTCCAGATTCAATTCAGCAATGCTGGTTGCTATCAATAAAGCCCTTTATGACATAGGGTCTGAGTACTTAAGGTATCATCTATCTCTGATAGTTTCTGCACATAGCAATGGCACTTAGATTTATATACCACTTCATAGTGCTTTATAGCACTCTCTAAGTGATTTACACAATCAGCATATTGCCCCCAACAATCTAGGTCCTTGGAAGGATGGAAGGATGAGTCAACCTTGAGCCAATCAGAATTGAACTGCTGGCAGTCAGCAGAGTTTGCCTACAATACTGCATTCTAACCACTGTGCCCCCATGGCTCTAGTGTCTGTGATTGAACAGAACCAGCATGCTCTGGTTCTCATCCATTAAAATATCATCTGATGGGACCCAGGAAGGAGGTCTTCATTGTTGGTAGGTGTCTACCATCCCGAACAGAGGAACATCCTCACAGAAATTTACATGGTTCCCAACCTGAGCATATTTAAACAGTCTTTGAAAATCCAGATTGATCCCTGGGACTTTGATTAGGGTTGGTTGGTTGTTTTATATGATTTTACATCCATATAATGCTGATAAGTGTTTTTAATCTCTTCTGGACATGGATCATTTTTTCTTTTAACATTGTTTCTTGCTTTTTAAAATATTGTATGCCACCCAGAGTCTTTATGGAGTTGGGCAGCCTTAATTCTGACAAATGAAATAAATTTAATTTCCAAAAAGCCACTTGTATGAATTTACTCTTACCTTGTCTTGCTGGTCCCACATGGTGTTTAACATTTGCACCACATGGTGTTTACATTGTTCACTAATACTTTGGCCAGCAGAAAGCTCTGAGTACGAAATTATTTAACACCGACTAAATTCTCAACACATTTTGAACAAATTTGCTTGGGAGACATTATGGTCTGATTTCTTCTCCCCTGTTATTCTAAATATGACAGATCAGTTAAATAATTAAAATGAGATAAAATCAGTGGTTTGTTGAGGTTAAACCATAGAAATTGTTTCTTTTTTCCAAAAACCATATGGAGAACATAAGTGGATATTGATATTGTCTGTCTAGCTGTCTACCTAGATCTATCCTCTCTCTATCTTCCCCCCTTCCTCCTTCCCTCCCTCCCTACCTCCTTACCTATCATCTATCTTAGCAAATGACTCTGGGATGGAACTGAAGTGTATGGCAAGAAATGCATGTTTACTACTGCATATGTTGTAATCCCATTTTTCT